>CM076582.1:1354436206-1354551814 GCA_034641835.2 Pinus albicaulis | reverse complement strand
TACCTTAAGAGACAATTCCTTAGCTGTGATAAGGAATCAGTGCTTAAGACATTATCCGATTATGTCACAAATGAGTATATATCTGTCTCTGCCTTATAAACCCTTAAACATTGATTATGTAACCCTTAAATATCAAATCCATGCATGTTTTGGAATGCTATATTCCACTTATGCTGAAATGAATGAACGGAAAAAAAAGAGAAGAGGATTTCAATCTGATATGCTGTTTCAAACAGAATCTATCATTTTAAAACCCTGAAGAATTAAATAAAGATAAAGTTAAAACAGAGGAGCGCACATTAAGGTTTGTTTAACTCTTAAATACATATGTATAAAGAGACTCGCTGCTCTTACTCTATTTTATTCACAGATAAGAAAACATAGTGTAAACTGGATAACTTTTCAGCATAAACAGAATGATAGAAACTTACATATTCATTCATTAATTTTCCATTCTTGAGTACAAAAATTTGGCTTCAAGGTTCAAAAACTCGGAACCTTTTCCTTTCTTGGAATCTTCTTTAAATACAAAATAAACAAACGGTTTCCAGCAATGAAACTAATTCTAACTGCTTTAACTACTTACAGTTACAGAGGTACATGCCTCAAAAAGGTCCTATTACAATTTACATGATTTTGAGAAAATAACATAACGTGAAATTGAAAATTCCTAATCTATAAGAACAGTCGCTTCTGATACGGTTGCTGAGTCAACGGCTACTTTTTGTTGAGATGCTGGGATTCCTTTTGCTGAGTCCGTTGAGAATGTTTTGCACTTTTTCCATATCTCACTTTGGGTTGTTGATGAATTCTTGAAACTATGATATTCCAACCTGAATGCAACAATTTGACTGTGTGTAGGTATTTCTGTGAAGAGAGTCTTCACCATCCATAACAAATTGAAATGTCTTTGCAAGAAATTAAACAATGTTTCTCCTTTTAAAATCTTCGTCTTTTCATGCCTGTTATCCATCTTGCCTTTTGCCAGTATTAATAAATCTTCATAAAATTTCCATGACAGAATGTTTCCTTTCTCTATCCAACATGAAGGTAAACCTATTCTTGTCAATTTATCAAATAATATATCAAACTTGTTCACTGTCTCTTTGATTCCCAGTAGTCTCTTTTCATACTCATTCATTAATTTTCCATTCTTGAGTACAAAAATTTGGTTTCAAGGTTCAAAAACTCGGAACCTCTTTCTTTCTTGGAATCTTCTTTAAATACAGAATAACAAAACAGTTTCCAGCGACGAAACTAATTCTAACTACTTACAGTTACGGAGGTACATGCCTTAAAAAGGTCCTATTACAATTTTCCATGATTTTAAGAAAATAACATAACATGAAATTGAAAATTCCTAATCTAAGAGAACAGCCACTTCTGATACGGTTGCTGAGTCAACGACTACTTTTTGTTGAGATGCTAGAATTTCTTTTGCTGAGTCCATTGAGAATGTTTTGCACTTTTTCCATATCTCACTTTGGGTTGTTGATGAATTCTTGAAACTATGATATTCCAAACTGAATGCAACAATCTGACTGTGTGTAGGTATTTCTGTGAAGAGATTCTTCACCATCCATAACAAATTGAAATGCTTTTGCAAGAAATTAAACAATGTCTCTCCTTTTAAAATCTGTGTCTTTTCATGCCTGTTATCCACCTTGCTTTTTGCAAGTATTAACAGATCTTCATAAAATTTCCACGACATAATGTTTCCTTTCTCTGACCAACATGAAGGTAAACCTATTCCTGTCAATTTATCAAATGATATATCAAACTTTTTCACTTTTTCTTTGATTCCCAGTAGTCTCTTTTCTGTGACCTTTCGGAGATCATTCCTAATTATCACCTTATTAACTTCTACATCATAGAAATATCTATCGTTTATTTCAATGTCTTCTAATTCCTCCTCTGACTTGGAATTAATAAATTTTATGAACTTGCTAGCCCAGTTGGCTCTCTTAATTGTTGTTTGCTTATCCGATAGGATCTCTTCTTCATATTCTGAGATAAGGCTTTTCTCCTTTGCAACTATATTCAAGAAGTTCCAATTGGACTTCATTTCTGAGATAATTTCACCCCAAATGATATCTTTAGCCTTTATAAGTGAGATATTTCCCTTTAATTTCTCTTTGAGATCTTTAATCTCGGCTTCAGCCTTTTGTAAATTCTGTTTATTTTGATCAGCTTCATTTTGTAGTGACCGTATGATCTTTGTGGCCATTTCTAATTCTACTTGAGCTTGCTTGAGATCTCTTTCTGCCATCTTCATTTCTGTGTTGAGTTGAGCAATCTGTGCTTGGGGATCTGTATCACCTATAGGAAAAGCAAAGGTACAAGTATGATTTTCAATGTGATTTTGTAAAGAGATGGCAGTCTGCTTTATTTTAGACAATTCTTCATCTTTATACAACAATTGCTAATAGAGTTCCTCTTTCTCTTTCTCCACCTCTGCCACTTCTGTAGCCATTGAATGCTCTGCAACAGGTAACTTCATCTTTTTCCTCAGGGTGGATATCTCTATTTCAGCATTCTTCATGAGCTTCTGTACTGCAGCTTTGTCACTAGGATCTACACCAACCTTTATGATAATCTTTTTCAACTCCTCATTTTGAACTGATAAGACCCTTGAATTGGCCTTCTCCAACTTGAACTGCTTGATAACTTTTGCTAGCATATTTTCAGCTTAAACAACCATGGCATTGGTCTTAGTTAGATCATTGACAATTAATTGTCCAGTCTGCATATGTAGATTCATCTTATCCAACAGTGGGATCTTCTTAACATCCATAATTATATTTACAGGATTAAAACTGCTTGAAGATCTAAGAGACATACCTGTTGGATGTGTTAAAGCCATTCTAAATTGATCCTTCTCGAGATCCATCACAGTTAGCAACCTAGTCTGATTAGTAGCTATGTGATGCTCTGCCTGAGCCTCCACATTAGCTTTTATTCTTTGATTATTCTCTTCAATCTGTGTAAACACCTGTTTGACTGAGGGCACCTTTTCTTGGTAAAGCTCATGACCTCCAGGAGAAGAGGGAGCATTTTTCTCTTCATTTAAATGGAAGGTAAAACCTAGTGAATTTGAAGAATGATCTTCAACCAACTTATTTCTTTTCTCCTCTCTTGGCTCCTCATCATCTGACTCAACAATAGAATCCTTACTTCTTTTATTAATCTTTTCAGTTATAATAAGTGTCTGAATGCTTGTTTTTGCTAAATTTACTTCTCCTGGGTTTGCCAACTTTTCCTGCTCAGGTCTGCTTTCGTGACTAAAAGCAGAATATCCATGTTCATGATCCGGATTTATGCAGGAACGCAACAGAATAAACATATAACCATAAATACAGAGATGCAGCCGAAATAACACTTCATTTCATTAATATCAAAGAACTGAAATTTGCTTACAAACAGAATGGAAATGAAACTAGCTAGGGCGCTGGTAGCTATCTCTGAGAAGAGATGTGGTGGCTACAGGCCTCTGAACTGAGTTACAATGAGGCTCGAGGGCCTATTTATTATTTAGAAATAATGGGAAATCCCAAACAGCCAAAACCCTAACCCTAGGAGATGAAGCGCCAAAACTATGGGCCTCGTTTGGGTAAATTGGTGTTTCAACTTCCCAGGGGCGTAACTTTGGCATACGATCTCCGTTTGATGCGTACCATACCTCGTTAGAAAGATCTATCCGAGGACTACAAATTTGGAATGAGCAACATCAATCCATGGACCCATGTTGCTCTCCGTTTTCCCAAAAAACATCGTTTAGGGCCTCAAAACGGCTCCGGAAGTTTAGGACCCGAAAAACTGCTAAAAATAGTAAACTGTGCCGAAACTGAAAAACTGAAATAGACAATGGTGGAGCCTCAAGTGGAATAGGCGGGTGACCACCAATATCCACCCCGACCGCCCGCACTCCTTTGGGAAATCACTCCATGAGGATCATATGACCATTTTTCACCCAGTAACAGATGTGTCTCTTCCAAAAACTTAAACACTTCACCAAATGCTTCTCTCTTATTTACCACAAAGGGTCCCACACTCATGGGCAACTTATTCATGAGACCTTTCTTCATGGGAACAAAATGCACCTGATCTACATTGAGACTCTGTCTGATGAATTCAAGTGAAAAAAGCCCCATAGGCACAAAAGTTGGGAGCCTGTAAGGCTCAATATTAGTTCCATACAATCTTATCTCAGAATATTCCTCAAACAAAAACCAATCCCCAAACCTGCAACTAGGTCCCAACAGTAAAAACTCCCTGGCTTTTGGTAGAAAACAGGGGGAGAAACCCCATTCAATACTCTATAAGAAATTGACATAGACTGACTGGAAAACTCTAAACAACCCTGCTTCATTTTCCTCTCTTCTAATTATGTCAGTCCAAAATATAACTGACTGCTTCTGTTTGTTGACATCCACTATATTTAACCCCAAACTCATAAATTCCTCAAAATTTTGATATAACAATAAATATACAATCAACGAGGGGAATTTAAAGGAACCTGTGAGAGAAAAGCTCATCAAATGAGAGTTGACAATCTCTTGCCAAAAAGATGGAATATCCAGAACTGTCCCTGGTTTCATCATCATTACGTACATTCCTAATACTGATTTGTCAACTGTAAGGTCATTATCTTTGCCCATAATTTCTGCAATACAACTTAGAACTGGTCTATTTTTAGCATCAAAAATCTCCAAATTGAATTCTTCACCTTCTAGTTGAAATTATATCAAACTTGTTCACTGTCTCCTCTTATCCTCTTTTGATTCCACGATGGTCTCTTTTAACTTTTCGGAGATCATTCCTAATCTTGTTTGTCAACAACTGAGTTATCTTTAGTGAATTTACACAATACAACTCAGAACTGGTCTATTCTCAGCATCAAAAATCTCCAAATTGAATTCTTCACCTTCTAGTTGAAATTATTTTGAATTTGGTCTCAAATGAAACATACACTAATTAAATTCTTCTCCTGAAAGGTTCTCAAAATAACTTGCCAATGAGTCTTCTGAGAATTGAAGTGATGACTCGTCTTCGGAGAAACAAAACGCTTGGTGAATCAATTGCGTCGACACCTGTAGAACATTCTCCCCCTGTGAATTCATTATAAAGCACTTACCGGGATACATTGAAGAAACCAGCCAACAGATAAATTCGAGAAAGAAATGAGCTTTTGGGATACATGCAGACAGGACACCAGATTTCTTCATGGCAGAAAAAACTGGGGAATTCTCGGCATTTAGGGTTACTTGATGATAAAAGAGGGGATGATTTACGGAAGACATGGTATCTTGGATGTCTCTCTCATTGTCCATGAGGGAAATGTGGCTAGCCGAACCAGGTAGTGAAAATCGCTTGGCCATGGTTGTACAGACAACAGAAGCAATCCGTAAAGTAGTGGAGAATGAAAAGGTGGCGACGACACGAATCAAAGGGGAAAACAATTACAAATGATTTGAAAATGTGATAAAGATCAATTTAAAAGCCGCGCAAACCCGTAATAAATGCCTGAAATGACGTGTAAAAAGCTGTTGACAAGGTTTATCATGGATTACAGTTGTCTTCCATTTTGCCTCATGACGTCATTGCGGAGGCTCCTGGAGTACGGCGGAAAACTTTGGCTAGTCCCCCTGCAATGAATCTACACTGTTGATCGTTGTTTACCCCGCGGTCAAATAGGTCAACTGCGGGGGCACTTGATTCAATAACTCATGAGCTCTTTGCGCCTCTGCACTTTATCATTCGGTTATAATCTTCAATACTTGCTACTTCCGCTCAGAGATTTGCTCGACGTTTAAACATGAAACTATAATATACATCCAAATAAAGTTTAACAATAAACTTAATTTGCATCGAGCTTTTAGAAACATTTATTTTTTATGTTACAGTATAAAAAACATTATACTATAGCATATACTTTTTCAGAATTTCAGATTTTTTTGCTTTTTTATTTATTTTCAAAATAAAATAGAAAAGGATATGTAGATGATCCACAACAGTCTCCATCTTGGAATATCTATCTTCAACTTTTACGCACCTATCACAGATCCTATATAGACAAAATATTGTTGTGCAAACTCACACTCCTTGAGATTTTCCGATAGGTAGTTCTTCTTTAATGTCTAGCACGTGTATCAAATGTGAGATATAGTCCTCCAAGATGGAATTATATACTAATACATCATCCAAATAAAAAATAACAAATGAATCTATAAAATGGAATATATCATTCATTAACATGTAATCTCATAAGGGAGGAGATCAACAATCTAGGGGGGGGGGGGTGAGTTGCGGAACCCTAGCCACCTCTATTCACTAGTTTTTGTTGTGTGCGTAGGTCTCCTCGGTCATTGTTGCCTAGCCCTGATGTTGCTTCTTGTTGGCCAGTTCTTGGGTTTTGGAACTTTTCACCATGGTTTACGCTTATTTTGTTGAGGTTTCTTGTCATTGACTCCTCCGTTGGTGTTGGGACCTCCCTCTATTGGTTCACCCTATTGCCATTGTTATCGTTCAATAGATGTAGGCCTTTTTAGTCAAGGTATTCTGACTATCATTGCCACATCTTCTTCTGTAGTATTTTCTTTTTGTCATTGTTTTTGCATTTCTCATCATTTATTATGGGTCATGTATGTTTGGGGTCTACTACTATGATCTCTATTATCGTTCTTAGCTTTGATCGATGTGGTTTTCTCGTCTCTGTTTTTTCTAGTCTCTCTTTACAAACTCATATATTTCTTGGGGATCTAGCCTTTGGGAATGCTTTCTAGTTTGCTTTTGAGCTTGGTCTATGGTTTCCTTTCTATAAGTTCAAGGATTTTTTTTCCCTATTTATTTTGTTAATATGCTATGTTTTCTTATCATAATTCTCATGAGTAGTATGCTCCGCTCTTTATTTTTTGTGTTTATTTATGCAAACCCTTGGGCCTTTCACTTTCTTCTATAATAAACTACCTGTACAGCCAGATGTTTGGCAACAAAGAGTCCAATTATAATTGGATATCATTCTCCACTTCCCTCTTGGGTGGTATATATTTAAGCTCCTAGAACACACCATTGTATTTTTATATAATCTCTTCCAACTATTGTTTATGCTCCTTAGTGCAACCCTCTAGGGATGACTTAACTCTCATGGACTCTTCTACAAACTTATTTTATTTTAATTGTAAAAAAAACATATTTCTTGTTAGAATTGGTTAATGTTTTGTCTTGGTTGGAACTTATCGCCGATATATTTGATTCGCCTTTGTTTGCATTGATGATGAAAAATGTTTTTTCCTTGATAAGGTGGTATTGTTTGGTTTTCCGTCTGAAGATTACATATTTCATGTACATATAGTGACTACCAAATAAAAATCCACATACATTAAGTGTAACTCCATCAATCTCTACTTCATTAATAAAATCAACACTAATATTAATTTTGATTATACATAATTTTTTACCTTTATCTCTGCCTCCTTAATGATCCATACCAATGGATATGAGATAGGATGGTCATGATTCTCCAATCCAGTTTCTTAGCCAAATATTCTTCTATGATATTTTCTTGTGATTATGAGTTGATTAAAGCATCAATATTTTTATCCTTGACCTGTATCTTTATATGGAAGAGTTTGTTAATTTCCTTTTCTTCTTGTTGCTAAAGGCTACTCATATTCATGCCATTTTTCATTGATGTAAAAATAATATTCTCATCCATGTCCATGTTTCTTTCCACCCGAATACTCAAATATGTGGCCATGAGATATTTATTAATAACATATTTTTTTCTATTCTTCAAGTTTTTCTTTGGATGCAAATTCCAACACTTCTTCTATGTATGTCAATCAATTTTATAGTGGTTTTTGGAAAATGTGCATTGGTTTGTTGTGGTTGTTGTATTTTTGTAGTTTCCCCCTTTCCACTTATTTTTCTTCTCCTTGGAAATTTCCTAGTTCTCATAATGTTTTAACCCACTTGATTTTCATTTCTCTTGGCCTATTTTCTCCAGGTATTGTGCCTGTACATGAGCCTCATTCATTGTTATGGGTTTAACTAGCATCACTTGCTTCCGTGGATGGATGTGTAGACCCTCTAGATGCTTTAGGAGTACATATTAATTATTTTGGTAGATACCCAACATTATGGTCCTATTTATAAATTATATGGTGTACTCTTGCACATTTATCCCATGACTTTTCTTGAAGTAATGCCATCGAATACACTATTCCTCTACATAGACGATAAGGTAAAATTGTGGCCTTAGGAGAGTCTTGAAATCCTACCACTTATTCATTAGAAGATATCCATCCAACCTCAAGGCATCTAGGTGGATTTTGCACCAGGTTAAGGCATGCCCCCCAAGTTTTAGATGGGAAAACAAAAGTTTATGTTCTTCCTATATACGATAAACACTAAAATAAACTTCTAACTAGTATAGCTAGTGATTTAGCTTTAAAGAATCAATGTCACCTTGAGGTGGCTTTATTTCAACCTATGATTCCATCTCAAATGGGGTACTATGAGCGGTTCGCGATAGTTAAACTAGGTTGACATTTTTGGTTTCTATCTTAAACTCCCTATTTAGTTCTTCTCGGTCCCCCAATCTCCCCTTTGATCTGACCTATGCATTAAAACCTTCATATTATCCAAAATATCCCAATCATATTGGTAACGCCTGCTATGGGGAGGCTCACATTATGGTTTATATATGTGGCTTGTGCTTCCAACCATACAAACCTCTCTTCTGCAGGATCTTGAGGGTTACTAACAGATTCATTGGCCATGGATGTGGTTTTATGACTTTCATCATAAGCGATATGGATCCCCTACAACTTCCCATAATATACCCAAAGGAACCTACTCTAATAATAATATGATCTGTAGATTGGTGTGTATATTCCACTAGATATTTTTTCACATATTAGTATGTTATGATCAGAGATTGGTAGATATTCCACTAGATATTTTGTCACATGGACACACTAGGTTTTTCCATTGAGGCGACAATAGTAGAAGCTGACTATTTGTAAATATTTTTTGAGTGGAAATATTTAGTCAAGTCTACATCCCCACGTAGGAATATGGGTGATAGAATGTGAGTTATTAGGCATGAGAATGGTGTGGAGGAATTTCATCAACCATTTCACAAACTATGGGTTCAACCCCCTGAGAAACACTCAAAGTGACACCTAAAGTAGGTAAGTCAATGGTAGTAGTGGGTTTTATCCTACAAATATCGATAGGTGGAACCTCCTCCTCAGGAGAAAGGCCCTTCTAGATAACAAGTAGGATGTGGACTAATCCCATCCGTAGTGGTAGCAAAGGACGTATGAAAAATGAGAATAAATTACATCAAAGACCAATTAGACATGACCAAACAACATACACCTATCAAATCTAAGGAAAAAGAAAGAAAACCAACATACCAAAGGAATCCTTTTGTGGTTTGGGCTTGGTTGATGATGGCCCAAGTCAGCTGTGAATATATGGTTGAGAAAATTACTATGGCCTCCTAATTAATGGTTCGGCACCTAGTGCAAGTACCCTTAATTATGTGCGGGCACCCTTCAAGGGATCCAAGTGAGTATTAACTAATTTTTATCTGAGGTAAAACAAGTATAACCCACTCCTCGTCACCTATGTAAGGTCCCTATTATTTAATTCTGCCATGGTTACCATCTGCAACCAATTGACCTCGAGGAATAGTTATGGGCACACACCATGACCAAATGAGGTGGGGTACTAATTCCATCAATCCCAGTGTGATATAGTGCTTGACACTTGTGTTAGAAGGGTTTCCTAGGAAACATTTGATTGTAACTAGATTTACACTCCCTAACTCAAGTTTATAGTGTTTGTTTTGATGTCATTGGAGATTTTATTCACCAACCTATTCCAAATCCATAAAATTTTAATCTATTGTTGGTGTGCTACCATAGAAATTAAATATTCCTAATCAATTTTATTAACTATTGCTTTTAGTGGTTGCTCTTTACGTCAGGGGTATATGGTGTGAAACTAAATGGTGTTTTGACTTGCTTCAAGGAAGAAATGAAAAATATGCTAGTGCAATTTTTACTTTGATGAACATTATTTATAGGAGAGTTATATCTTTCTAGTGTATAATGAATACAATCATCACATATCTATACTTTATCACTTTGACATGTATTAACAAATAAAAATAAAAAAAATCATGCAAACAGAGAAAAATCCAAAGGAAATAAAAGACCCTACCTAGAACAAATCATACATCAAAGAAATGGATTCATTGATGAATTGCACTAACACATGAAGGAAAAAAAGAAATAGGTTTGTGGAACAATGATGACAGAGAAATACAAAGCCTCCAATGTCACTATTGGGAATCAAACTCAAGAGGATTCAAACCTTTATACAAGACTACAAACCCACCTAGTTGAAGTGGATCTGATAGTGTTTGGAATGAGAAAAGGACTAAGAGAACTAGATATGGGCTAGCCTAACCCTAGGCTTTGACTGGTGCAATAAAACCTAATAAAATCTAGAGAAAGCCCCTACAAAACCCATTTTTTAGTTTTTTGACTCTCTATCAATGAGAAAAAAGAGAGTTTTAATTCTTTGCCACAATCTAGACAAAGAATTGAACAAGCTATAAATTTTCTTTCAAGACTATAGAGGACATTTTAAGAGTTTTAGACCCTATTCACAATTTGTTTTAGCACAATTTTTCATAAAAAATATTCTAAACCCTAATGATAACTCAAAAGTGAGAAAATTAGATAAAATCAATTAAATGAGAAAACAAATACCACGTAAATATCCACTGGGACTCCCCAGTGGAGTCACTAGTTCTATTTAGACAAAATTTCCTTAGTAGTAATTGAGTACTCTTAACCGGCAACTATCCACGAGACCTAAGACAAATGGTGTGTGCGATATCTACTTAACCTAGAAATAATATGACAAAAACATGCATAATGAAAGTAAATACAGATGAAGAAATAAGTGTGCCTTATCATGGGAGGTGGATGCTTGGTGTTTGAAATGATGAAACCCCTATAGCTATTTGTTCCTTGGATCCATTCACCTATAACCTACACATATTTATATCCTTTCAATCTAAGTTAGAATTAGTATCATCATTACCTAGAAAAAATATTAACAATACAATAAAAAAATATGTTTCTTAGGGGGGAATCAATATCTTTATATTATACCATAAGAAATTACAATTTTGTTCCCTTTCATGGTCCTTTCCCCTTGCTCCTCTCACCACAAGTCATAATAATTCTCTTTGTGTTTTGTAGCTTATCGTAAAGAGAAGTGGGTTCTCAATCCAATAGTATTTCATTATCTTTGGCTTCCCTCTATTTTCTCCATGGACAGAATTTCTTATATAAAAGGAATTTGAGCAATTAGATGCATTTATACACTTTATTTACCATGTTTGATATGGTACTTTCATTCTTATGTTCTATAACTGATAATTTTTTACATGTTCCATCCTTATCCATTCACTCTAAGGACCAACAGGGAGATCTAAGGACCAAAAATGCAAGTTGAAATCTAGTTTATCAACCCATTTATAAAGCTAAAGTGCTTGATGAATTCAAAGAGAAATTTGTGTTTGAAATTGTTAGATGCATTGGCCATATCCAATTTTAAAATCATAACCTTTTCTTCCCTATTTCGACAAGAATGAATGGCCACTTGCACAAGGATAATATTATCCACTATTTTCCTCTTTCCCAAAAAACCTCCCTAATTTTCAAACGTCAACTCGAGAAGCTTAGGTTTTAAATGATTTTCAATAATCTTTGAGATGTGTTTGTAATAAGCATTGCATAATGGAATAGGATTAAATATTGCAA
This sequence comes from Pinus albicaulis, assembly GCA_034641835.2. Taxonomy (NCBI): domain Eukaryota; kingdom Viridiplantae; phylum Streptophyta; class Pinopsida; order Pinales; family Pinaceae; genus Pinus; species Pinus albicaulis. Next base: position 1,354,539,965 of record CM076582.1, on the reverse strand, counting down.
AAGTAGAGGGGTTCATCTCTTTTGGAATGAGTGATACAAAGATAGATTTTATTACTCCCGCCATGTGTCAATATCAGTGGACATAACTTATAATTTTGATTAAGCATAATTTGATAATATGCTAGTAGTTTCTATATAAGTTGGTTTCGAAGCAATCTGGTCCAAAAGCTTTGTTAGGATCAAGTGAGAGAATCACTTCCTAAATTTCTACCTCAATTATTGGTTGCATTATACTATCATTCTCTTATGTGGGCAATATCAAAGGGATATTCTCTAACATAGTTACAACATCCTAATTCTACACTTTTCACTATTCTAAACAAATATTTGCAAAATGGAGGAGTTTTTCCTCTTTAATCTTATCGTAGGAGTGAAGAGTTTCCCCATTTACATAGATGGAGTGAGCATTATTGTGCCATAGGTGAATTTTTTCCTATTTATGGAAGTAATGGGTATTTTTGTTCCTCGGCCGTAGCTAAAAAATCCTTGATTTAAATCTATAACACTCATCTTCTTCTCTAAAGCATTTACAACCAAAGAAACTCCACCTTCTCCTCCAATAATAATTCCAAATCCATTGGTAGTTTTAAATCTGGTTTTGAATCTCCATCAAATGGATTTTAAGAGCAATAATGTCTTGGTATTTATCATGAAATCATTCCTTTTCCACGCCATTCATGGTTTTTTTGGCATATTTTATTTTTTATTTCCATATATGAACTAGGGATCCCTCAACCCAATGACACCTAAAAAGGACTATAATAGAAAATAACTCTATTTCTTGAATCCATTATAGATTGATTCAAAGAGGGAGAAGTTTTTAGTCTTCCTAAACATGAAGATACAAAACAATAGGTCGATGATTCGACCACACCACCTAAGATATGTGCTAAGGAAAAAAATGTGATCCAAGAAATCCTTATGGACAAAAAAATGATTTAGATTAATATTAATGTTCCTTGTTCCTTGCCTATAATTTTCTATGTATATTTTCATTTGACTAGATATATATCAATCAAATCCAATAGGGAGATAAATATTTCCATTGTCTCTCCAAAGGGGAATCTGATTGGACATCTTCCTTTTTTTCCTAATGAATGCAAGGTATTGTTGTAATCCCTAGAAAAAAAATTATTGAGACCAACCTCTAACTCCTCAAGGTTACAAAGGGAGTTCCAACAAAGAAACTTTTCCTAATATACTAATGGTATTATAAACCTTGCTAGAAGGAGTAGAAATTATCCAAAAGGGTACAATTTTCTCTTTTAATGTACTAAAACAAAATATTGAATCCTTCTACAAATTGCATAAACCAATTATGATAGCAGAATCACATAACAAGTAAGAGAAATAAATAATAAATCACACAACACAAGATGTATCTGGGGAAAGAAACTACTCAAAACCCCATTATCTTTATATTTCATAAAGTCAAGACCATGAAACAATAAAATGTTATTTCCCTCACTGAGAAACCTCTGCACTATGTTGACTGTCTCACTCTGATATAAGAAAAATCAGTAAAATACTTAACCAATTCTCATCCTTTGTCTGACGAACCTTGATTATGTATTCCTGGAGGAATCATGTCCCTATTAATAAGGAAATTCCAAAGAATTGATTGTGCAATTTCTTCAAGGCATCCCGATTACCTCATACATGACCTGTAAAATTTTCTAATTATACAACTGATAGCTATCTTCCCTTTAACCTCAATCTCAATTGGGCCTTCCTTATAACTAACATGAAACAACTATTTATAGTGAATTATCAATTAATTGATTGACCACTAATTGTGAATTGAATCATATTTAATTCACTGGACCTATCACTAGCTCATCTCTCAGTTAGAACTAGTTAAACCGATTTTAATTCAATTAATTGAGTTAACTAATTACAACTCACAAATAATTGTAACTCGACCCCCTAAAATCATGGAGAAATATACATGCCTCCTCTCTAACCCTCAACTCAAATTTCCTAACCTAACTGAGTTTTCCTAACACAGTTAACTAATACAAGTTGTCATGAGATGAAATTACAACTTATCTTCCAATTTAATTAAGGGAAAATTAAATCAAAAGCCCCCTTTGGGTGCCATTTCAACACTCCCTATCAACAAGAAAGAGATTATCTGCTACCCCGATCTTGTCTCTATGGAACTCTAATTTGCTTCTTTCCAGTGCCTTTGTCAAGATGTCTGCATCCTACTCCTTTGTGGGAATGTACTCTAATGACATAATCTGCCTCTGTACACGTTCTCTGAGATGGTGATATTGGATATCAATATGCTTGGACATGTCATGAAAAACTAGATTAAATGAGATTTTGATGCAACTTTGGTTATAAAAATGTATCCCTATCAGATCCATATGTCAACCAAACAAACCAACAAGTATCTTCCTCATCTAGATGGCCTCACATGTCGCCTGATTGGCTGCCATATACTCTGCCTCTGTGGAACTGAATGCAACTGATCTTTGTTTCCTGTTGTACTAGGAAAATGATGGTGATCCTATGCTGAAGATGCCCCTTGATGTGCTCTTCCTATCGGATGGACTCCCTACCCAATCTACATCAGTGAAGCCTTGAAGCTTCTCTCACGATGTTTGTCTGTACCATAGCCCGTACTTTGTAGTGTCTCTGAGGTATCTCAACACATGCTTTCCTGCCTTCCAAAAGAGCTTGGTAGGCTTAAACATAGCTTGACTAATTTGGTTGACTGCGTAGCATATTTATGGTCACGTGTTCACCAAATAAATGAGTGAACTAACAAGTTGCTTGTAAACAGTAGCATCCACTACTTCGCCTGAAGTAGAATACTCCTTCCTCCAATTTCCTATTAGAGGAATCTCCACGGGTTTGCTACCCTCCATGTGTAAATTCATGAGGATCTTGTTGGCATATTTTCCCTAAGATACAAATATCTCCCCATCTCTTTACCATATTTCCAGTCCCAGGAAATAGTGCAAGATCCGTGTCCTTCATCTCAAATTCTCTCGCAAGATCCTCTTTGCAATACTTTATGAGTTTCTCATCACCTGTCGGTATCATATCATCGACATAAAGTACAGTAATCAAAATATTACCATCTACCACAATCTGATAAAGTTTCGCATCTGCTTCACTCTTGGTGAAGCCCAACCCAGTCAAATAGTTGTTGATCCTAGTGTACCAAGAACAAGGTGCTTGCTTCAGCCCATACAATTTTCTCTTGAGTTTACACACATGAGACTCCTTGTCTAAGTTCTCAAAACCTTTTTATTTCTCAATGTACACCTCTTCCTCAGTAACTCCATTGAGAAAGGTTCTCTTTACATCCATATGATGTATGTGCCATCCCATCTGTGTTGAGAGAGCAAGGATGGATCTGATAGATGACAACCTTGTGACTAGTGAAAAATTCTCATCATAGTCAATCCCCTTCGCCTGAGATAACCCTATGGCCACAAATCTAGCCTTGTGCTTCTCCACACTCCCATATGCTGCATACTTCACCTTGTATACCCACCTGGATCCCACAACTTACTTCCCCACTGGTATTGGGACAACTTCCCATGAACTATTTTTTATAATGGAGTCATAATCCTCAACCATGGCATCAAACCGCACTAGCTAATGCACTTATTCCTCAAAAGAGTAAGATTATATCTCAATACCTTCACTCATAAGAGCCATGTATCCATTGTACCGCTCTAGGGACCTTATCTACCTGCTCTGTGATGTGAGTGCTCCCACATTCTATCTCACATCTAGCGAAAACCTGTCAGCCTCCTTGGTGTTCTTCCTTCCATCTCTAGTGGATGGATTTGCATGAGTTGTTTCTACCATTCTTTGTTCCTCTACTTATGGCCGCTCCAAATATTGAGGTTATTCTTTTGGAGCCAAGAGCTCCTCAACTGCATGTAACTAAAGCTCCCTCTCAAGGGACAATCACATGGATTTCTCTTCATTTAATTTCACATCTCTTCTGACCCTTGTCATCCAGTTCGTTGGAAAGTACACCCGATAGTTGTGAGGTGTATCAGTATACCCCACAAATATCCCCAACTATGTCCTTGGCTCTATCTTCTTCCTAGCATCTTTGGTCACTTGGAAATAACCAAATGAACTACAAATTTTAAAATATGACACATCAAGTCTCTTACCTGAAACATCCTCCTCTGGTGTACTCATCCCAAGTATCTGATGAGAACTTCTATATGCACAAATATTGTTGTATTGCATGCTTCCACCCACAGATGAAACTGTAGGCCATGATCATGAAACATAGCTCGTGTTTCTCCCATAATATTTTTGTTCTTTATTTCTACAACCCCATTATGTTGTGGGTTATGAGGTGTTGTCAATTCTCTTTGAATTCCTTGTGAGACACAGAAGTTCTTGAATTTGTTAGAGATTTATTATCCACCATTTTTTCTCCTCAAAGCCTTCACCTTCTTCCTTGTATCTTTCGTCGCTCCTCAAAGCCTTCACCTTCTTCCTTGTATCTTTCTCGATAAGTGCCTTGAACTCACAAAACTTGGAGAACTTCTGATCTTTCTTCTGCATGAAGAAAATCCAAAACTTTCTTGAAAAATCATGAACAAAAATCACATAATACCTATGTTTTCTGTGGAATTTTTCGAGAACAATCCACGCACATCTGTGTGAACTCTCTCAAGGATCTCCTTTGCTCGGATTTCCTTATCGTGAAAGGTGGATTTGATCTGGATTCATGCAATAATGCAATAAAATACAGAAATAAACATAAACAGAGAGATGCAACAGAAAACATACTTCATTTCATTAATATCAAATAACTAAAATAAGCTTACAGATAGAATGGAAATAAACTAGCTCGGGCAATGGTAGCTTATCTCTAAGAAGCGATGTGGCGGCTACATGCCTTTGAACTATGTTACAATGAGGCTCAAGGACCTTTTTATTATTTAACAACATGGGAAAATCCTAAAAAACCAAAACCCTAACCCCAGGAGATGGAACGCCTGAGCCTCATTGGTGTTAGTTGGGAATCCAACTTCTCGAGGTCGTAAATTGGTCATATTATCTTCGTTTGGCACATACGATATATAATCAGAAATTTCTCTCTAAGTACTACAGGATTTTCCACAAGCCCTTGCCTATGGCTATGGGAGTATTTCAGACCTCAAAAAAATGTCGTTTAGGGGGTCAAAACTGCTCTACAAATTTAGGACCCGAAAAACTGCTAAAAATAGTAAACGCTGCTATAAACGAGAAAACTGATGAAACCGACTAGAGGTCTAGGTGGAATAGGTCGGTGACCACTAATATCCACTTGGATCATTCCTCCCCCCTTAGGAATCAATGGTCCCCATTGTGTGCAGAGCCTCCATGAGGTGGGGATATTTTTGTTGAACATGGTCCCTGATGAAACACTTGCCTTGATGAAGGAGTTGGCCTGCTTTGACAACTCGATATAGATAGATGCTCTGTTGGTGGGTGTTCTTGATTTTCATTTCCATGATCCGATTATATATGACATGTTCAATACAATCTGGGTTTAACTTTGTTGATGTGAGTTGTTCTCCATTGTCGGATGTGTCCAGCAATGGTGGAAAGTAGGATCGAAGGCATTCCACATTGAACACTAAGTGAAGACCAAGCAATGGTGGAATACTGAGCTTGAAGGCATTGTCCCCTATAGCCTTGGTGATGGTATATGCCCCATATCGGAGTGGTCAAAGCTTGCGGTGGGGCCTAGCGAGGTGCTCCTTCTACAAATGTAGCCAAACTTTGTCACCCACCTCGAACTTGTGTGGCACTCGATGTTGATCATGTCATTGCTTGTACTTAGAATTTGCTATATCCAATATTTCATGGAATTATTGGTGAATGTGCTGAATGCGCTCAATGAAGTTGTTCGCCTTATCGGATTTGGATGGGACATGAGCCGAATCTTCCTAAGTATCTGCAAACGGTATGGCCACATGAATGGGACATAGTTGTTGGAATCCCAAGCCCACCTAAAAGGGGTTCTGGCTAGTTGAGCTATGGAGAGCCCAGTTATAGATGTGCTAGACATAAGGAAGGCTTTCATCCCATGTGTGTGGATGTTTCGAGTTATACATGTGCAGAATGTGTGCGATCATCATCTTGATGACCTCTATTTGGCCATCATTTTGGGGGTGGAAATTTGTGAAATTTTTGAGCTTGGTATCCAGCATCGACTAGATACTTGACCAAAATTTACTAAGGAACATGTTGATCCGATCTGAGATAATGTATTATGGGATCCAAAATTGTACCCACACTCGCTCAAAGAAGAGTTTAGCAGTGGCTTATGCTATGATGTTCTTCTTGCAGGCTGTCATAATGGCCATCCTAGAGAATTTTTCAATGACCACAAATTTCACATACTATTCACGTCAGTAGAACTATGAAATTGACATGTAATCCATGGAGATGGATTCCTACAACACTAGGGTAGAACCATAAAAATCATAATAAAACCATGTAAGCGGTCTACCTACCAAAAAGGGTCCAGGTACTTTTGAAGGCCGTATCTTATGAAATACCCCCTGTGAACCGCCAGACAAGGGGAGCTGTCGCCCCCCCTGTGACCCCCCTGTTGTGCCCAGCACAACGTACAGTGGGGGTTGTCACTCCCCCTATAACCCCCCTCACGTGTGCGACTAATCATGGAAATAATATAATACATACCTAACATGCACCCCCCTCTCATCAATAATGTACCCAGATATTGAACCTGTATCATGATAAAATTGCATTTCTTAAAATTCGCACACAACTTGTGTTGCCGCATTTTTTGGAGGACCTATAATATGTGGTGGAGGTGCTCTTCCCAAATCTGCCTAAAGATCGGGATATCATCCAAATAAACCACCACAAACGAGTTAGTGAATGGTCGCAAGATATCTTCCATTATCCTCATGAAGGTTGCGGAAGCATTCATCAACCCGAAAGGCATGACCAACCATTTAAAAAGGCCCTTCTTAGCTTTGAAGGCATTCTTCCACACATTGGAGTGTTCGATTAGTACCTGATGATACCCAGATTTCAAGTAAATCTTGCTGAAATATTTTGCCCCCTTTAGTTGGTCCAGAAGGTCATGAATCCGTGGGATCAGCTATCTATTCCGGACAATGATCTTGTTCCCAATAGTGAATACAGGGTCTCCAAGTCCCATCCTTATTTTGAACCAACACAATCGGGTTCCCACAAGGCGATGAACTCGGCCAGATGTGACCTTTTTGCAGAATCTCCTGAATCTGCCTCTTGATTTCGTCGTTCTCTAGAACAGAGCATCGATATATTGGTCCATTGGGTAGCAGTGCACCTGGGGTCGGATAGATGAAGTGTTTGACCTGACAGAGCAGAGGCACCCCTACAGGTGAGGTGAATATCTCCCTGTACTCCTCCACAACCTCGTCCATTTGTTGTTTCCATGCGGAGGACGACATCATCCTAGACCATCAAAATTTGACTAGGGCTTGTTTCCAAACCTTAGGAATCATGACCATTAATACTTAGCTCAACACATATATCTAGGAATTCATCACCATATCATAAGCACATCATATGTCAAGCACTATTAAAGTGTTATACATATATCAACCTAGACCAAGCTAGTGTTTTAAACAATGGACACATGCCTAGGGTTTCATTCCTAGGACTCTAAATACATAACAAGGTTTTTTCTTATAGACCCAAAAAAACCATAAATATCTAGGGTTTCATAACATAATAAAGTAAACCCTACTATTACAAAAAATTCAAAGGTTCGGGATTTCAGACAAACAAAATTCAACCCTAACAAGTTAGGTTTTCATGATCATATCGAAATCCCAAACATGACATCAACAACAAAAACTTCAAATAGTATTTCACAATAACCCTAAGCAATTTAGGGTTTCAAACATTCACATTAGCATACCCTTAGGTAAGGGTTTTCAAGAGAACTAGTCTAGGGTTCTATAGAACCAATTAAGAATGTAGAGAGGGGTAGATTTATCGAGAGATGAATCCCCGTAAACAATAATCTCTATGATTCAATATAACTATACATAACGATGTTAGTAATGTACCATAAATTTCAAAAATAAGATGAGCATACTTTTTTATATTAAAATAAGTCTATGACATACCTGGAGATTTTCAAACCTTGTAGGGATTCCTTGAAGTGTTCTTCTTGTATTCAACCGTGATCTTTTATACCTCTGATTTTATTAGATTTTTCATGCTTGTTGTATATGCATCAATACTTACTTGATTTCCTTGAGCTTGCTTGGATTTCGATTCTCAAGGCTTCTTTATCCCTATAACAGATTTTGGATTCCTCAGTTATGTGGAGATGGCCTCGCCCTTGGTTCCGTAGTAGTCATTATTATACCTCTTGAAGTCATAGATATTCACCAAAAATTATACCGAGATCCTTGTAGATATTTCTCATTGCACTTGTATTCACTAAGCCCATTTTTTTTTTATGACATGACTAAACTTGCATCTGATATATCACTAAAGTATGTCGAAGCCTTGTTACTGAAACCTTCTCTATAATTTGAGTGAAGCATCATCTTGATTGTGAGAGAATGTCTTAATATTCTCACTGTAATATTCAAACTACCCTTCCTCAAACTTACTTTGACCATAGCCATAGCTCTGAAACCATGTTGGAAAATCAATAGAGATGGTAGTTAAAATGATTTTCCTCTTAATGACATTAACTTGTGATATTTTCATTATTAGTATTTCATCTCTTAGTTATATTTTATATCATATATATTAATTCCAAGCAACAAATAAAAGAGAACACAAGATATAGGAATGATGCCAGGGAAAAACCCCCCCTTGAGGGGAAAATCTAGTCACAAGATCTTCCTTCAGTAGATTCAAAGATGAGATGACCAAGACCCTTACAATCTAGATTAGAAACTACCTCCATCAAGTCACCCTTCTTCCTTTCATTGTGTCAGTATCGAATACATCATCACTTCAATATCATAGAAACAATAGACTTCAATTATGTGATGGCACTGAGGCCACCAAGAACCCCAAACTGTGATATCATTGAGATTGTGACTTAACGTGACAGCACTGGATCCTACATTATGTGGATTCTCTAAGCCCTCATCACTATGGCAAGATCGAACCCTTCACTATGTTAAATAACTGAAACTTCCTCTCTTTGATCACCGAATCATTATGGCAAGACTTAACCCTTCACTCTGTAAAATCACTGAAATTCCCTATCTATGATCATTGAATCGTTGTGGCAAGACCCAACCCTCCACTGTGTAAAAGCACTAAAACTTCCTCTTTGTGATCATTGAAATTTCTCTGAGATTTTCGAGCTCTGAAATTGTTGAAATATGAATATCCCAGGCTGGTATATATAGTGGTTCGTTCATCCTAAATGAGCCAACGTGTATTATGAAGATGTGTCCTTTAGTTGAGCCAACATGTGTTCTTTTGATAATAATTATTTTGAGGTCGACTTTGAATAGGTTATCTTTGTTGAGTGGATGACTTGATGGAGGATTCCAAACATTAAATTGACTTTGACTCAATCTTATAGCCTTCAATGGCGGCTTGACCTACAATCATTGACCCAAGCATGAAACCCATGCTTTAACAAGTCAATTCAACAATAATAAAATTCTTTTATTTTGACAAATATATTACATTTGACTCAAATACAATAATTAAGACCAAACCTAGTTACATTTTCAAACAAAAACTACAATAAATACATGTTTACATTCTTAAAACAAAATTTGGAAAGCATATAGCATTATAATTTCAAGCAAACCTTTGAAATCGTTTTTAAAATAGATGGTGTGAGTTTAAACATTCTAATTTCAAATGATATATTTCACACTCATGCACTATGCATATTTCAAATGAAAATATGTGTATGTACCTCAATTAAACAATTATATTGTATAAATTTAATTTATTTATGCATTGAAATAATTCTCTTCGATTAGATATTAAGAATGACAATACAATAACAAAAGGAAGAATATCTCATTACATGAGTGCATAAATAATCACTATGTATCCTATGTATATTTTAATTTACATGTTTATATTCTTATAATAAAGTTTAGGATGAATGTAACATTATAACTTCAAATAGAGATTGGAACACCTTTCTAAAGTAGCAAGTGTGCCTAATTCATAGTTAAACACAATTTTGTGTATGTATATTCTAAACACAATGTTGTGTATGTATATTCTAAACACATGTGTGCACTAAATTATGATACATACTAATAATAGACCTCTACAATAATTACCACGAAAGGAAACCTTTGCAAAGTTTTAGTTGTGGATAATTGCACTTCTATTGTTGATGTCGATTATTTTGGTGATGCATTTAAGTTCACAATGCACCAACACAGTAAAGTATTAAAGGTGACCAATAATATTAATTGAAAAATAAACAATGGATTTATCATCAATGTATAATATTAATTTAAAATGAGTGGTAATTTCATTTTGTAAATGAAAGTTCATAAAACAAATCCATTACCCATATTCCATTATTTTGCTAAAAGTTAGAGGGGATCCCATATAAGAGAGGTTTACCATAGAGGACTTCAGAGTAAGCATTTTTTTAAAGCCAAATTTATAAGGAATCATCATAGATCACAAAAACATCTGTAGAGAATAATATTGGAAATACTTAGAGGGGGGTGAATCAATATTTCTTTTGCAATTATTATCTTATGTCAATTAAAGGTCACTTAATAAAAATAGAACACAATATGTACAACAAATAAGAATGGTGAGGAATCCAATCCAATTTTACAACAATTCAAGTAGAATAACACTTTAGGGCTCGAACCCTAGAAGAAGACTCCTATATTCAATCAAACCAGGCTCCAACTTGTACTATAAATCCAAGCTTTAACTTGGTCTAATTGAAGACTCCAATCATCTTCAATAATTCAGGCTTTGACCTAGTTTTCTACAAGCCTCCAAACTTGTATGAGGACTCCAATCCTCTAGGGATCCAACCCTCTATATCAATTTCTCGAAATGGTTTTAGCATTTCTTCAGGACTTCCAATATCTTCTTCAACAAATCTTGAAAAAAACTACAAGATTTGCTTCAACAAATTCTATACAATGCTCTAGGGGTTAGTCCATCAAGGTGATCTTCAGCAAGGCTATTATGTGTCTCCAAAACTCTCCATGTATATACAAAAAATCGTTTACAAAGCTACTCCATGAGGTCTTCAACAATGTTGCTTCTTCATATGTCTTCAAGGGTTCTTCGATGTGATAAAAGACAACTCCAAAAGGCGTCCAAGTGTGTTTCACCAAGCTTCAAAATGCTTCCAAAACTGCTCCTTATCCTTCTTCAAAAATTCTCAATATGACTTTCAAAAATAAGATGCTTATACAAGTCTTCAATAAATGTTTCCACACATCTTCAAATACAGCTCCAACAGGTCTTCAATTTTCCATCTTACAAATCTTCAAAAATGTTTCTTCAAAATATTCTTCTCCAAAATTCTACTCTAAAATATTATTTTTATGATGCTACGGTTCTGCTTCAACAGTGTCACAAAGTAAATCAATGTTATTAATTGTGTATAAATTATATAACTGATATGTTATATGTCTAAGATTCTCCTGATCATACACTATTTGACTTCATGCACAATACAGAATCTATTCCACCATTGATCATTACTTGCAGAAATTAAATCAATTGCATGCACACATTAAAACCATAAAAATTCACACATATGAACACAGTGTTTTAACGGGAAAGCCTGAAGCTAAAAACCCCAACTATCTGTATATAATATATGTCATAGAGATCATGTAACAATCCTCATACAAAGCTGATCATATCAAGCTCTTAGTACAATACAATCGCTACACACTAATCAGGTCCTAATCTAGCAAATCCATGCACCGATCTCTGCCACCTGCTAGCCTGCCTCTACTGCACAATCCCTGCTGAAGAATGGCTCTTAATGAACTCGAATCCACCTGGCTTGCACTGCGCAATCCTCATTGGAATCTCCATCAATGTGTGGTGCAAACTCATGCGACACTATAGTCACAACTGATAGTCACACTTGCTCTTTCACCTACCTCTCCACTGGTCTCTGCTGAAACTGTCCATGCACTATAGTTAACTGATGTATTCTTCAGTTGATTAATGAGTTAATAATTAGTGAATTAATTAATAATTAATTCACACCACTCTCACTAGTGTATCAATCAGTTAGACTAGATACCACTAGCTCAACTGTGTCTAACTGAGTTAAACTGAACACAACTCCACCAACTACCTCAATAACTCCACCAAACTCTGTCACATGAGTTCTAACTGAAGTATCCATGCAATAGCTCCACTTAACCCTCGGGAATAGCATAATTCCTTCTGTCATCTCCTGTGCCACATCTGTGCACTTAACTGAAGTGCTCCAAGAGAATAAGATAATGTTTATAGTCCAAATATTATTAAGAGCTAATAATATTCGACATATCTATTTTAGGCTGAAGTCTAAAAATATGTTAAAAACGGTATATTAAAATAAGAGATCATACATTTTCAACAGCCCGCCATCCCTGAGCGCGTCACCAACTCATAGAATATGATCGACATGTCTAAAAATAGACTTGCGCCAAAAATAGCCTACGGGCCCACTTAGTGAAGGCGACTCTTTTCACTAAGATCATCATCTTGTTGCAATCTCAACACTCCCTCTCAACAAGATAGGGATTATCTGCCATCCCGATCCTGCCTCTATGGTATTCGAATTTGCTCCTGGTGAGTGCCTTCGTCAAGATATTAGCATCCTGATCCTCCGTAGGAATGTAAGAAAGTAACATGATCTTCCACTACACACAATCTCTGATATGATGATACTGGATGTCAATGTGTTTAGATCTATCATGAAATAATAGATTAACCGAGAGTTTAATGCAACTCTGATTATCACAATATATCACAGTAGGATCTAAGTGTGAACCGAACAACCCGACTAGGATCTTATCCTCCCTTAGCCTCGCATGCGGCCAAAGCTTGCTGCCCCATGTGCCCTCGGCCTCTATTTGGGCGAGTGCCACGGATCATTTTCTGCTGTGCCAGCCCCATTGTAGACCGTCTGAAAATCCCTCCGGATGTGCTCTTTGCATCTAAAGTAGGTCTTGCCCAATGCGCATCCCAGTGAGCATGAAGCATATCCAACTGTTTGTACCATAATCCATATCCTGATGTGCCTCTGAGATATCTCAATACATGCTTCCCCACCTTCCAAAAGAGCTTGGTAGGCTTAACCATAGCTTTTGAAAGCTGGTTAACAGCATAGCATATGTCTGGTCATGTATTGACTAGATACATGAGCAAACCAACCAACTGTCAATAAACAGTGGCATCCACTACCTCTGCCGATGTAGCATCCTCTTTCCTCCAACCACCAGGAAGAGGAGTGTCGATAGGCTTGCATCCTTGCATGTTGAACTTCTCCAGTATCTCCTGGGCATACTTGCCTTGAGACATAAATAGTCCATCACTGCGCTGCCAAATTTCCAATCCCAGGAAATAATAAAGGAGGCCCAAGTCCTTCATCTCAAACTCTTTTGCAAGATCAGCCTTGCATGAGAGTATCAACTGTTCATCACCTGTCAATATCAAATCATCTACATAAACTACAATGATCAACAACTTACCCTCCACCACAATCTGGTATAGGTTCGGATCCGCCTCACTCTTGGTGAATCCAAGACTGGTGAAATAACTGTCTATCCGTGCGTACCAATCACGAGGTGCTTGTTTCAACCCATACAACGCTCTTTTGAGCCTGCACACATGCGACTCGCTGCTGAAGATCTAGAAACCTTCGGGCTGCTCTATTTACACCTCCTCCTCAATGACTCCGTTGAGGAATGCAGTCTTCACATCCATCTGATGAATGTGCCAACCCATCTGCGCTGAGAGAGCTAGGATGCTCCGTATGGAAGAATATCTTGCGACAGGTGCAAAGGTTTCTTCATAGTCGATCCCCTCGATTTGTGAGAAGCCCTGGGCAACAAATCTTGCCTTGTAATTCTTGACGCTCCCGTCAGCAGCTTGCTTCACTTTGTAGATCCATCTCGAACCTACCACTGATTTCCCTTACGGCCTTGGGACAATCTCCCATGCACTGTTTCTGACAATCGAATCATACTCTTCCACCATGGCATCTACCCATGCAGGGTCCTCCACAGCTTCCTCGAAAGAGGATGGTTTTGTCACGATGCACTTGCTCCCATGTATCCAGTATATCGGTCAGGTGATTGTCTCTGTCTGCGCTGTGATGTAGGTGCTCCTACAATCTTCTCTTCATCAAGATTCAATCGCTTAGCTTCTGTAGTGTGCTTCCGCCCTCTGATGTTTGGCGCTGCATGAGTGGTTTCTTCCACTCCATGAACCTCCTCTTGTGGCTAATCCACATCCTGAGGCTCATCCTTAGGAACTAATAGCTCCTCGTCTGCATGCAAGTGTAGCTCCCTCTCGAGCGAACACTTCATCGCTTTCTCCTCATGAAATTTGATATCCCGTCGCACAACAGTCTTCCAACTATCTAGAAAATACACACGATAGTTGTGGGGTGTTTCTGTGTATCCCACAAATATCCCAACCTCTGCGGTCAGCTCCAGCTTCTTCCTGGCATCCTTCGTCACATGAATGTAAACAGGTGAGCCAAAAATCTTCAAATGATAAATATCAGGCTTCTTACCAGAAAACGCCTCTTCGGGTGTACGCATGCCAAGTACTCTATGAGGACAACGGTTTTTCACATAAACCACAGTGTTGCAAGCTTCAGCCCACAAGTGTATGGGAAGTCCCTGATCATGCAACATCGCTCGTGCAGCACCCACGATTGTTCTGTTCTTTCGCTCCGCGACCCCATTCTGTTGTGGGTTATGAGGCGCTATGATCTCTCTTCGAATTCCTTCTGCGCTGAAAAAGTCTTTGAATTCACCAGAGATGAATTCACCACCATTATCACTCCTAAGAGCCTTCACCTTCTTCCCTGACTCTTTCTCCACCATTGCCTTGAACTCACAGAACTTTGAGTATGTCTCGCTCTTCTTCTGCATGAAGAAGATCCAGCACTTACGAGAAAAGTCATCAACAAATATCACATAATACCTGTGCTTTACTGTTGAAGCTACTGAGAAAGGTCCACACACGTCTGTGTGAATTCTCTCAAGGATCATCGTGGCACGACTATCCTTCTCATGAAAGGTGGCTTTCACAAATTTTCCCAAAGTACATCCCTTGTACTGATCTGACTGCGCAAGTATACCTTTGGAAAGCCCGGTAGAAATTTGCTGCAAAATTTTCAAAGTGCCATGGTGAAGATGGCCCAATCTCCTGTGCCACAATTCGCCCTCATCCCGGCTCACCACTCCTTCTGCTTTTCCTGCCATTACTGCGCAACCATCTACCTGTAATTGATAAAGGTTCTTAACTCGAACCCCTATCCTCCAGGTTTCACCAGTTGCCTTACTGCGCAGGAACGCCTTTCCCTCGCTAAAGACAACATCATATCCCTTGTCTTCCAACATCACCACAGAGATAAGATTCTTCTTCAATCATGGAACATGCATGACATCCTTCAAGATGAAAGGTTTGTCAGACTCCCTCTCAAAGGAAATGGTCCCAATACCAGTCGCACTATATCTACCATCATCGCCCATCTCGATGTGCACTCCAATATCCTTCTCATCCAGATCAGTAAACAAATCTTTGTCTCCGGTCATATGGAAAGACGCACCACTGTCAAGAAACCACACTGATCCCATCACACTTGAGACCAAGCATGCGATCAGCGAAAAATCCAACTCAAACTACAAGGCTAAGGCCTCTCCAGCTATAGATCTAGCAGCCTGCTTATTTTTCTTCTTCTGTGGACAATTAGTGGCGTAATGTCCGTGTTGGTGACAGTGAAATCACTTCACCTTGGACATGTCCTGCTTCTTTCCTTTCGCACTGGATTGAGAAGGATTTTTCTTTCCCTTCCCCTTCCTTGCTTTGGCAGCCAAAGAGAAATTTTCTTCATCTTCATTCTTCGATGAAGATCCATCACTGGTATTCCGCCTTATCTCCTCCTGCACAAGATTCGACCAAAGTCGCTCCCATCCCGGCAGTTTCTCCCAACCATTGACAGAGTCCTCATAGGAATGCCAACTCTTCGGAAGCCCAAGGAGAGCCAAGCTCACCAAGTCCTCTTCATCTACAGTAACCCCCACACTTCCCAACTCATCCCTACACTGGACAAACTTCGTGAGGTACTTGGGTATACTTTCTCCCTTCTCCATTTTTATTTTCCTGAGTTTATCTTTGAGTGCCAACTTCCTCTGGTCGCTCTTGCTTTGGAACAAATATGTCAAAGCTTTCCACATCAAGAATGGAGAAGCTTTACCATGAAGGCTGGACACTATGTGATCCTTCACACCTTCCAACATAATCCTTCGACATTTTGTTGTCTTCTTTTGCCATGCGTCAAGTGTGGCAGCATCGCTAGAAGCAGGTTTTGGAATTTCTGCATCTATGAACTCCTTCAACCCATTATCCTCTAGCACCACCTCCATCCTGTCCTTCCATGCAATATAATTCGAGCTGCCCTCAAGGGCATACTCCAATCAAAATCCGTTGAAAGACATCTCAACTTCGACACCAAGAAAACACTGCTGCAAATTCAAATTCCACCAGCACAAAACTCAACCGCCTCAATGATTTGCAATTGCTCCAATGATCAATATCGCTCTGATACCATGCAGAAATTATATAACTGATATGTTATATGTATAAGATTCTCTTGATCATACACTATTTGACTTCATGCACAATACATAATCTATTACACCATTGATCATTACTTGCGGAAATTAAATCAATTGCATACACACATTAAAACCATAAAAATTCACACATATGAATACAATGTTTTAACGGGAAACCCTGAAGCTAAAAACCCCAACTATCTGTATATAATATATGTCATAGAGATCATGTAACAATCCTCATACAAATATGATCATATCAAACTCTTAGTACAATACAATTGCTACACACTAATCAGGTCCTGATCTAGCGAATCCATGCACTGATCTCTGCCACCTGCTAGCCTGCCTCTACTGTGCAATCCCTGCTGAAGAATGGCTCTTAAAGAACTCGAATCCACCTGGCTTGCACTGCGCAATACTCATTGGAATCTCCATCAAGGTGTGGTGCAAACTCATGCAACACTATAGTCACAACTGATAGTCACACTTGCTCTTTCACCTACCTCTCCAGTGGTCTCACGTTGAGCGTCCATACCCAACGGATTAGCGTGTATTCTTGGGTTGATTATTGAGATTAATAATTAGTGAATTAATTAATAATTAATTCACACCACTCTCACTAGTGTATAAATCAGTTAGACTAGATACAACTAGCTCAACTGTGTCTAACTGAGTTAAATTGAACACAACTCCACCAACTACTTCTACAACTCCACCAAAATTTGTCACATGAGTTCTAACTGAAGTCTCCATGCAATAGCTCCACTTAACCCTCAGGAATAGCGTAATTCCTTCTGTCAGCTCTTGTGCCACATCTGTGCACTTAACTGAAGTGCTCCAAGAGAATAATATAATGTTTAGAGTCCAAATATTATTAAGAGCTAATAATATTCGAAATATCTATTTTTAGACCGGCAATCTAAAAATAGATTCTGCCCAGTATGTCTAAAATTAGAAGTCCATCTATTTTTCCAACTTGACCAACCATCCACAAATAGCATCTTGCAACTCATAGAATATGATCGACATGTCTAAAAATATACATAGTCTAAAAATAGACTTGCGCCAAAAATAGCCTGCGGGCCCACTTAGTGAAGACGACTCTTTTCACTAAGCTCATCATCTTGTTGCAATCTCAACACCTTGAAGCCAAAGGATTGTCCTTCAAATTATGCCCAAAATACTACTTCATGAGATGCTAAAAATCTCAACCAATTTTCACAGGTCCAATTTTCTTACAAGCACAAGTATGATCCAAAAAAAAACTCAAGTTCGAACTATAGTGAAGCTTAATTCAGGATCTAAACCACAAATATATACCATAGGTTTGAATTAGATAATAGGCATGAGTTAATTACTTCGGGATATGAGCCACAAATATTGTCACATGTCTGAGTTCATTTGAGGTCTAAAATTCTTTGCACGGTACAGGTATGAGTATCACAAGTCCGAGCAAACAGGTATAAGATTGAACAATTCTGATAGCCAATACAGTTCCACAGATCTGCGAAGATACAAGTGCATACTTCTAGAGGTGGAGTCAAGCTTCTAATTCAAGATGAAAGGAGGTCACAATATCAAGATAATACCTATGTCTAAGGGTTCAAATAGGAATAAGATTCATATCCAAGTAGTCCTTCATAAATCGGTGAAGTAGTTCAGAATCCAACCACAAAAATATCAAAACAAACAACTGTATTCATTCTTTGTCCTCCTTGGCTACTTCTTACTTAAGATTTGAGTTTAATCTTTGTTTTACTGAATTGGTGAATGATTGGAGGATTCCAACCTTATATTTATACTTGTTTGAACTTGAACAGAAAAGATGTGTCTCTTAGGATATTTGAGCCAACTTGCGCATTAAATCTGACTTGTGTGTAATTTTTAACATTTATTAGAGTTATTTTCCCCTAAATCGTGTTGACTATTTAATATTGTCATTCTACTTGTAGTAAAAGTAATTCAAGGTTTCTTTCCAAGCATTTTCCTTGTCGTTTATTTTATGGGCATGAGCATATACATTTCGACAGTTAGAAAATAAATTTGTTATGTTGATGGCCACCATAGAAAATAGCCTATATTCCATGTTTGTGTTCCATAGCTTTAGAATATGGATGCCATCTTAACCTTTATATTTTCAATGTTAAGTCCAAGTTGTCTTGTGAAAGCTTCTCAGTTATCCAAAGAAAAGAGTGGGGTTACTTCAAGTAACATTGACCATTATAAGTTTGCTCAACCTCTTCAATACTTGAGTCATTTTAGGGTTAACATTGTCTAGTTGTAGTATAGCTGACTTTTTGAAATTTTCATCATGACACTAATTGCTAGGGCTTAATGATTAGGGTGTAATGTCCCCTAATAATAATAAAAATAAATAAAGAAATAATAAATATTATAATATAATTAAATAAATAGTAAATAAATAATAAATCAATATAGTAAATAATGAATAAATCATAAAAAGAATAATTATAAATAATAAACTAGAATTCTAAATAGTAAATAAGTAAGTAAAGTTGACTTAAAAATTTATGATAAAATTATAAGAAAGCTTTACGTTATCTAACTAACCGTCATTGCAAATATGGAGGAAAGAGGCCCTGAGATGAGCAAAAATACGTCTTTTCTATATCATTGGGCTCTTAGAAATCCCATTCCCAATTAGGCTTTGCAAGTTCCACGACAGTAACAAAAAGAACCTCATGTTTCTTCCTTTGATTCCAGTGCTTCGTTTTTTGGGATTTTGTGTCATTAGAATTAAAGGCAGAAGACAAAAATTATTTGTAGCGCAGAAATTTTAATTTAATTTTTTAGAATTTTGATGTTTTGTTTCTAACACGTGGATAAAACAGATTGTGGGAGGGATTTAACCCACGACTCACCAATGGTCAAGCGCATTAAATAACAACTAACCAGCTAACTAAAAGCAGTACGCAAGGTTTGAACGCGACCTCCTAACGAATTACTCCAAACACTTACCATCTATTTCCGTGAGCACTAGTGACATGTATTTTAATCCAACCGCAATTAGATATATGTTTCGTGCATTGGTTTATTCAATAGTGCCCAGCTTTACATTTAATTCTGAAATTAATTTGGGGTTTGTGAGGACCCAAAAAAAAAAATCAGTCACGAGGGCTTGGGTTTCGATTGGATATTTTCCTAAAGTGGGAAGATTGATTCCATTTTTATCTTATCTCATGCACCATTGCTCGTCAATTGGCCTTTTATTCTTTCCCTCTTTTAATATTCTCTCCCCCTTTGACATCAATGGAAACAATTTCTTCATATGTTTCTTCCCATATCAATATGCTCCTTCTCTAGGTTGTTCCTCTTGTAATGTTTTCCCCTTGCCATCTACTTCTCCATATGATCTGTCATTGAGAACTACTCCCTCTGAATTTGTGATTCATCTTTTAATCCCCTTATTTTCTTTTGATGATGATCCTCAAATTGTAGACTCGTAATTGTAGTTATGATTTCTAAATGAACTATGTTTTCCAATGTAATTTTGACTTATATCCACCAACGTCCCAATTCTACACCTTCCAGTACATTATCAAGTCAATCCCTGCCAAGTGCATCAAGGAGTCTCTCATTTAATATTTCTCCGAAATAGAATTAATTTGAAACACAATCATGGACAACAAGATTGGGGTGTTATATTAAAGCGTCAAAACAATGGCTAATAGTCTCTATATGGTAAGCATAGTTTCCAGTGTCATGGAGATCCATTAGCACTTTTATGCCCTAAGAAATCTTCATGCATAGATGACAAGCGACCAAAGGATCAATGACCAAATAGTATATTTTTCTCTACTATCTGTTTGGTTTTCATATCACTATCACGTTAATAACTCCTATTTACATCCTCATCTTTCCAAACTCTAAAATGGTGACCTAAAAATAGAGACCACCCGTTCTTCACATACCATAACAATATCTTCCATTTTTATTGTGCATTCCTATTATGACCATGCAACACTTTGGAAGGAAGAAAAATTGTATCCATAGGTTGCTTAATTATTGAGTCTTCAAGGATGAGATTATTCCTTGTCTTTCATGCTAAAATCATATTCCATTACTCTACTGTAATTTTCATTGATATGAAACCAATATAGCTTTACAATAAAGTGAAATTATGCATGTACATGACCATCATCTATATAGGGAAACCGAAGTTTGATTTTGAGATCCCTAGATTCTTCATTCTTCTATCCCATGACAAATGGGTTGGCCCAACATATGTGGTGACTAGATGAGATTTGAAAGCCACAGATGTTATTTTTACAATGAAGTTGAGCCACAAGCCTGTCATCTTATTGTAAACCATATCAATTTCAAATAGTAGGCAATTTTCCCTCTTGTAGAATTGTGAGCCTCTTCTTTCATGTCTCAGAACTCTTCATGGTTTTATCACAATATTGAGTACAAGAATGAATTCTCAAAATAATTATGCATTCTTACAGTGTGCTTATGCTTGTTCATTGGTTGCAACTCATCCAACATAAGATTAACCATGAAGCAGAGATATATAATTAAGCTTTAACTTCATGCATATGTTGACTACCATCCAATATAGGGAATTTCACCACATCATGTTCTCCATATTTTTTAGTTCCAAATTTCTATGGACCCTGGCTGTCTACAATTTCTTTAGCTCCCAAACAAATTGAACCCTATTCTTTCCAGCTATTTATATTGATTGATTCATTTTATCATTTTTTCTTCCATGCAAACCAGGAATCATTTGAACACCAAACTTTCTTTTGGTAATTCTTGTGACATGTTACCTTCTTTTTATAGCCCTTGTCTAAATCTGCAAACTTGGCACATGCCTTTAGGATATTGTCGAAGGTGAATTCATCCAGCATATTTTTAGATTGTCGCATATGTTCAAAAATTTTAAGGTTTTCCAAGCTCTTGTTGCATATTATTCATCCATACACCTTAAGGTTTCTCAACTTGTTCATAGTTGAGGATCAACATGATTGATTAAAGCATTTGTCTTCTCTCTGCCTTTACTAGACCATCTACCAACACTTTCAGTAGTGGTCTTTGAATGAATATAATTGCAAGATGACCCCTTATAACACCTTCCCTTGGAATATTCAATATTGAGGATATATTAACAATTCAGGGCAAAGTATTATTCTTATAATTTTGGTTCCTCATGTTTTCTTCTCCAAACTAGATTAGGTTTTCAGAACACCTTTGTTGTTTAGGAATCCATTGCATATTACTTCTGCAATTTTGTGCTATGCGACCAATTTTTTGACATTGATAGCATTCCACATTGAAATTGAATGATGGGGAAACTGAATTGTAAGGTCCATTTGGATTTTTCCTTCTAGGGTCTTGACATATTTTGTAGTAAGCCCTACAATTTTTTGCCATGTGCCCAAATTTTGTTCAAGATTAAAAATGACCAAAAAATATAGTTTGATACCTAAAAGATGAGGATTGTCTTGGTGCACTTCTAAAATTGTTCAATCTTAAGGTTCTTTGATCATATTCATTGCTCCTTGTAGCATCAACATGTTTTCTTGGGAAAAAGGATCTTCCAAAGTTATTTTGACTCATTTCCTTACTTTTACTAGAACTGGGGTTATAAGCACAACTTTCAAGCTTTTCAACATTCTCGTTCTTTGGTTATTCATTACTTTTGCTAGAAGACTCCCCTACATGCCCAAGACTAGATTTGTCAAGTGGTGATATTTGACAACTTAGGATACCATCCAAGACTTGAGAACTCTTCAAGTTCCTACTCATTTGATCAACATATTTCCTTAGAGAAACAATCTCTTCTTTTAACTTCACATAATCTACCTCTTTATTTGTTAGTTGACTCTTCGTCACTTCTTCCATTCTCTTTGCTCCTTATAATTGAGTTGTCATGAAGATGACTTCTTCATTTTGTCTTTTCTCATTCTAATGCAATTATAACTTCAACTCGTTGAGATTATCATCTCTTTCTTGTACTTGATTCTTTAAAAGAACAACTTCTTCCTTTATGTTTTTAAGGTCGTGATTAGCATCTTATACTTTCTTCTTTAGTTCCTCATTTTCTCTTTTTAGATTTATTATCTCTTCTAGAGCAGCCACAATTTTTGCCTTGAGGTCTGCTTCAAAATCTACTTCAAAATTCTCTTCATCATCATTCTCTTTTATACAATATTTTCCTTCATCTACCTTCTTTGACTCTCAATTATATTTATGCTCTAGTTCCACAAGCTCTGGATCTAGTATAGTTGACACAGAAGTATATTATTTTGAATAAAACTTTTTTATCCTTTCCTAAAGATTCTTGGCTGAGGAGCATTGACATATATTGAATTTTACTAGATATCATGGATTTCTCATGATCACCTTCATAGATTTTGTATCGAATTCTTCTAACTTTTCTGAGCTTCCAATAGGCATTGATTCCCATACCTAAAAACCTTAAGCCATCAAATAGAAATTTATTCTATTGCTCCATGTCACATATTTGGTTCCATCAAACGAGTGATATTTACCAATTTGATTTACTTATGATTTCATGACTGAGGAGGAGATATATTCAAAGGGTTTGGAGGCTTTCTTCCTTGATTTTTCCATTTGTGTTCTTAGTATCTAACTTCCAAGTGTTAGGCTGAGGTATTGGATCTGGTACCAATTGTTGGAAATAATAAGAGTTGGGGGGAGAGAGGGGGAGGGTGAATCAATATTTCTCTTACAATTTTTATCTTATACCAGCTAAGATCACTTAATAAAAATAGAACACAGGATGTATGAAAAAAGAATAATGTTATTAATTATAATGATGAGGAATCCAATCCTCTTTTACAATAACACTTTACGGATTCAACCCTAGATGAATACTCCTAACTTCAATCAAACCAAGATCCAACCTGTAGTAAAAATCCAAGCTCCAACTTGGTCTACTTGACGAATCCAATCATCTTCAATCATTCAGGCTCTCACCTAGTTTTATACAAGGCTCCAATCTTGTATGAGGACTTCAATCTTCTAGAGCTCCAACCCTCTGCTTCAATACTTCAAAATGATTTTAGCACTTCTTCAATACTTCCAATATATTCTTCAACAAATCCTGAAAACAACTCCAAGACCTGCGTCAACAAATTCTACAAAATACTCCAAGGGCTTCTCCATCAAGGTCATCTTCAACAAAGCTAATATGTGTCTCTGAAACTTTGCATGTCTATACAAACAATCTTCTACAGAGCTACTCCATGAGGACTTCAACAATGTTTCCTCTTCAGATATATTCAGGGGCTCTTCAATGTTGATAAAATATAATTCCAAAAGGTGTGCAACTGTGTTTCACCGAGCTTCAGAATGGTTCCAAGACTACTCCCTATCTTTCTTCAAAACTTCCCAAGATGAATTTCAAAAAGAGCGTGTTTATACAAGTCTTCAATGAATGTTTCAACACTTCTTCAAATAGAACTCCAACATGTCTTCAAGTGTCCATATTACATGTCTTCAAAAATGTTTCTTCAAAATATTCTTCTCCAAAATTATACTCTAAAATATTATTTTTATGTTCCTATGTTCTGCCTCAACAATGTCACAAAGTAATTCAATCATATGCCTTGATGCCAAAGCACTATCCTTCAAATGATGCCCAAAATATTGCTTCATGAGATGCTCAAACTCTCAACCAACTGTCACAAGTCCAATATTCTTATAAACATATGTCTAATCCAAAAAAAAACCTTAGGTGTAAACTATATTGAAGCTTACCTCAAGATCTGATCCATAGAGATATACCGCGGGTCTGAATTAGATTGCAAGTCAAAGTTACTTGCTTCTAGATTTGAGCCACAAAGATTGTCACACGTTCGAGTTCTTTTAAGGTGTGAAATTCCCTGCATAGTATACGTCTGAGTATCGAGGTTCCAAGAAAACATGTTCAACAGTCAATATAGTTCCACAGGTCTGAGCTGCTACAGGTGTGTACTTCTATAGGTGGAGTCGAGCTTCTAATTCAAGATGAAAGGAGGTCACAATATGAAGATAATACATCCAAGGATCTGAATAGGAAGAAAATTGTTATCAAAGTAGTCCTTCACAAATCAGTGATGTAGTTCATAATCTAACCACATAAGTATCAAAACCAAAAATAGTCTTCAATATTCGTCCCCCTTGGATCCTTCTAACTTCAAATCGTATTTCAATCTTTGCTTGACCGAATTAGTGAATGATTGGAGGAGTCCAACCTTATATTTATACTCATTTGAACCTGAGCTGAACAAACATGTCTCTTGGGATATTTGAGCCAACCTGTGCATTAAAGCCGCCTGTGTACAATATTTAACAGTTTTTGGATTTATTTTGCCCTGAATCATGTTGATTATTCAATATTATTGTTCTACTTGTAGGCAGAATAATTCAAGGTTCCTTTCTATACATTTTCTTTGTTTGTTCCAATTTATTTTCCGGATCCATCGCATTTTTCCTCTTCATTACTTTACTTAAGGTCATTTTAGGGTTAGCATTGTTTATTTGTAGCATAGCTAATCCTTTTCCATTTACATCATTACACTAATTGTTAGGGATTAATGATGAGTGATTTTCCATGCAACTAGGGTTTCATCATTATCAACATACACTTTTTCATCTAGGACATATTAAGGCACACTTCAACAAGAGCTTGCTTCAAAAATGTTGGGGTCTTGACTTCAATGGCAACCTTATCCAACAAATAAATTTCATGTAACTTCAATCTATTCAACTCAAATTTTCCATCAATTCATATTATTTTTATTTATTTCTATTTCTATTTATAGTGCATTTTCAATAAAATAGAAGGGTTTCAATGCTACATTTAATGTTGCAAACCCTTGTTTTCTTGTTACTTATCTTTTATTTTACGTCTTTGTAAATTGTAGCATGAGGGGTTTAATACCTTTACTATTTCAAAATGATATTTTTTTTGTTCTTTTAAAATAAATGGACATTTATTTTTTTTGTATATCGTGTGTGGGGTTTTGGTATATATTGAATTAGGATGCTTCATCACACTGGATCATAAAATCCATTCCTATCGGTTTTTTTTTTTTTTAAATTCTTCCACTCTTTGCACTGCACACTATATAGTAAACAAGCGCTTGTGTGTTACTTTTATAAAATGTATCATTTGATGTCATTAAAAAAAAGTGTGTTTTAAGTTTTAGAGGTGTGCACTATGTAGAATATGTATTAGTGTATTATGTGTATTGGTGCAAATTATTGTACTAATCACACCACTTAACCTTAAAATAGATTTAGCCTGGAATTATTGTCTTGGTTTGAAAATAAAATATATAATTTGTATATTTCATTGATCAAGATTTGCTCATTATATTTATTTTCATCCATATTAATGCTTTCCTATTCAACACATAGATTCCTCTCCAACGATGTAAAAATTGCCTCAATCAGAGTCTGTATACAAACGTTATTCCATTTGGAAGTTGAGCTTCTTATTTTGTCCAGTGAAATTTGAGAGGATGCCACGTAAACCCCATTATACATGGAAAATGGGATAGGCACGTGATCATGATGAAAATTACTATAGAAGATTTAATTTTCTAACTCTAGTCAAGATTTGAAGGAGCCAAACCTAACCACTAGTAGGCTATCGGGTTGTGTTCTAATGTAGAAAATCTACATAGATTCAACTGATCTTGTAATATGCTATAAAAAAATATTGAGTCTATTTCTACAAATTTGTGGAAACCAATTATGATCGCCTAATCACATGAACAAGAAAGAGAAATAATTTCAATTGCACAACACAAAGATGTATATGGGGAAAGCCTCAGTTAAAAACCTCGCTACTTGTATATTGCATTAAGTCAAGAATATGAAACAATACAGTGTTATTTTCCTTCATGAGAAACCTCTGCATTATCTCTTACTATCTCAATCTGATCCAAACGATAATGGTCCAATACTTAACCAGTTTCCTATTATGGGTTACTCAGCCTTGTTTACGCATTCTTGGAGGAATTGAGCCCCTATTAATTAGGAAAATCCCAAGAATTGGTGGCGCAATTCATCTAAGGTGTCCTGTTGACCTCATGCATGACCTGTACAATTTTCTAATTATACAATTGATAGATCTCTTCTTTTTAACTCCAATCTCAACTAGGTCACTCTTAGAACTAACATGCAACAACTATTTATACAAAATTATCCATTATCTGATTGATCACTGCATGTGACTTAATTCAGATTTAATTTAGTGGACCTCTCACTAGCTCATCCATCAATTAGAAATAGTAAAATTTATTTTTAACTCAAGTAATCAATTTAAACAATTACAACTCTAAATAAACTGTAATCGCACCCCGTAAAACTTAGAGTGAACTCTACATACCTCCAGTTTGACCCCCAACTCGAATTGGTTGAGCTAACTAAGTAATCCCAGCTCAGTTAACTCATACAAGATGTCATATAATGTGGAATTACAATTTCCTTATAATTTAATTAAGGGAAAATTAAATTAGAAGCCCTTCTTGTTGCCAATTTCAACACTCCCTCTCAACAAGAAAGGGATTGTCTGCTACCCCGATCCTGCTTCTATGGAACTCAAAATTTCTTCTTGACATTGCCTTCATCAAGATGTCTGCATCCTGCTCCTTCGTGGAATGTACTCTAATGACATAATCTGCCTCTACACAAAATCTCTGAGATGGTGATATCCGATATCAATATGCTTGGACTTGTCATGAAAAATTGGATTAACCGAGAGTTTGATGCAACTCTAGCTATCACAATAAATCACCGTCAAATCCATCTATCGACCAAACAAACCAACAAGTCTCTCCCTCATCCATATGGCCTCATATGTTGCTTGACTAGCCACCATGTACTCTGCCTCTGTTGAAGTGAGTGCAACTAATCTTTGTTTCTTATTGTACCAAGAAACTGTTGTTGATCAAATGCTGAAGATGCCCCTTGATGTGCTCTTTTTGTCAAATGGAATCCTTGCCCAATTGCATCTGTAAAGCCTTGAAGCTTCATAATTCGGGTCCGTCAGCTACCGGATTTACCCATGATCTTTTACTTATGTGATGTGGTAAGAGTTGCATTTAAAATAGCATAAATGAACATATATGCATGTTGTAAAGAAGAGGAAACAAGACAACAATCAACAACATAAGAACAAGAGACATTGATAACAGAGTTCGTCCAATTTGGACTATGTCTTTGGGTCTGGTGTCAAAATGAGGTAGGTTGCTTCATATAGTGTTGGAAAGGTGATGATGTACATGGACTATGTTTTTTGTCATACAAGGATATATGCCCTCAAAATGAGTGGTTTGTCTCTCCACGAGACATTCCGCTACAGGAACTCTCACTCACAATAAGCCTCCTATCAGCGTGACATAATCTCACACAAGGTGACAATGAGGATCCCTTCATCAGGGTTACATAGGGATCTCAATCAAACACAACAACCCATGGTGAATACATCTTACGTGAAGTAGAAACATAGATCCCACAACATAAATTAAGCAGGAATCTAAACAACATATTATATCTCACAGCTAATGATCAAAGAAGCATATGACATCAATACTGTATATACCTCAACCCCTGAATTTGGTTGAAGAAGTGGATGCTCAGCTGCTGAATCTGGCTGCACCATCGAATTCATGGTGTCAAGAGGCATAAAATCGACTGTCCACACTTGGGAATCTGACACCATCACTTAAATCTGAAAAATGGCCGAAAATGGAGAGCCCAACCGCAGAAATGGACATGACCATCGAATTCTTATCGCCGAGAGGTGTAAAATCGACATAAAATTATGATACTGTCAACTTTTTCACCTCAGAGAATCTCTTGATGCTCCTCGAGATTCCTAGGACACAGTTCCACTCCTTTGTGGGATTGTGGTTCCGCCCTTCTCAAGGACTCGTGGTTCCACACCCACAAAATCCTAGTTCCATCGTGTTGTTCTCCATTAATGCTCGGCGCTCCCTTCGCTCTAGAAAAATAGTTCTTATAACTCTTGGGCGACAAAATTCTCCAAGCCCACTTGTTTGTGCAATGGTTAAGGCACCATAATGGTGGCAGAGAGGTCACGAGATCAACTCCTAACTCTCCCCCAACTTAGTGTGTTAACATTTTCGTGGTACATATATTCTTTTATAAGAGCGGGAGGTTGACGTGTGGTTGAATACTCCCTCTCCCGAGTGTTGGCGTGTTAACATTTTCGTGGTACATATATTCTTTTATAAGAGCGGGAGGTTGACGTTGAATACTCCCTCTCCCCAGTCTTGGCGTGTTAACATTTTCGTGGTACATATATTCTTTTATAAGAGCGGGAGGTTAACGTGTGGTTGAATACTCCCCCTCCCCCAACTTGGCGTGTTAACAATTTTGTGGTTACATATTCCATAATCGTTGAAATTAACCATACTCCATACTAATTTTTAATGTATGCGTTGGTTTTTCAAACTTTAGTATGGTTTTGTTTATATTTAGTACCATACCATATTTTTTTAACATGGTTTGTTTTAACCATATGGATTTTAATGTTAAAATAATTTATTTTTTTGAATTTTTAAATATAACATGGTTTGCTTTAACATATGGATTTTGATGTTGTTCAAATAATTTGGTTAAGTTATTTTAATATTTAAAATTATTTTGTTGGTTTAATAACTATATGGTTATGTTTTAATGCTTTTGTGGTTTTTATGTGGGTATTTTAATATTATTTTGTTTTGTCTTTTTTTGCAGGGGAAATGAGCCAATGAAAAAGCGCCATGTGTCATGGTCTGATAGGCTAACACTTGAATGCCACGCAAGCTTGTGGGTCCCACCTTCTCACTGGGATGCCATCCTGCAAAATGTGGGTCCCACTTCTCCCTTGTGATGTCAAACTTTAAAGAGCTCTATCTCCCTCATACAGACTCGGATTTGAGTGTAATTTACGTCGTTGGAATCATGACGACAAGCACTTCGATCTAGACCTAGCTTGAGAAAAATCTAACCACTTTGAATTTTTACCTATCATCAGCCCTCTATGACCTCTAAGTGTGTCTAGAGCCACCTAGATCACTTCACTCCCTCTTTATGTCTATACCATAGACCAAACTTTGTAATTCCTCTGAGGTGTCCTAAGACATGCTTGTCTGCCTTCCAAAAGAGCTTGGTAGGCTTAACTATAACGTGGCTAAGTTGGTTAATCACATAGCATATGTCTGGTCATGTGTTCACCAAATACATGAGTGAACCCACAAGCTGCATGTAGATGGTAGCATATACTACTTTGCCTGAAGTAGCATCCTCCTTCTTTGCCAAATTTCCAATCCCAAGACTTGATGAGTTGCTCATCACCTGTCAGTATCAAAATATCGACATAAAGTACAATGATCAAAAGTTTACCTTCTACCACAATATGGTAAAGGTTCGCATCTGCTTCACTCTTGGTGATGCCCAACTCGGTGCAGTAGTTTTTGATTCGTGTGTACCAAGCATGAGGTGTGTACTTCATCCCATACAGTGCTCTCTTGAGTCTGCACACATGTGACTCTCTATCTCAAGTCTCAAAACCTTTTGGCTACTTAATGTACACCTCTTCCTCAATCACTCTGTTGAGGAAGGATGTATTTACATCCATATGATGTACATTCCATCCCATCTGTGATGAGAGTGCAAGGATGGATATGATTGATGAGTACCTTGTGACTGGTGCAAAGTTCTCATCATAATTAATCTCCTCCACCTAAGAGAACCCTCTGGCCACAAACCTGGCCTTGTGCTTCTCCACACTCCCATCTGCTATCTGCTTCACCTTGTAGATCCACCTAGATCCTACAAAAGACTTCCCCTCTGGTATTGGGACAACTTACCATGCACTATTTTTTATAATGTAGTCATACTCCTCAACCATGGCATCAAACCAAATTTTTTATCGCACTGCTTCCTCAAAAGAGGATGGCTCTATCTCTACACCTTCACTAATAAGATCCATGTAGCCAGTGTACCGCTCTAAGGACCTTCTCTACATGTGTTGTGTTGTGGGTGTTCCCACATTCTCTCTAGCATCAAGCATCAGCCTGCTTCTCTGGTGCGCTTCTTTCCATCTTGGGATGTCTCTACATGAGTGGGTGCTTCCACTCTCTACACCTCTGCTTGTGGATGGTCCACATCTAGAGGTTCTTCTTTTGGAGCCAAAATCTCCTCAATTACATGCAACTGAAGCTCCCTCTCAAGGGAAATATGCATGGCCTTCTCTTCATCGAATTTCACATCTCTTCTAACCATTGTCATATTGTGTGCTAGAAAGTACACCTGATAGTTGTGAGGTGTGTCGGTGTACCCTGCAAATATCCCCAACTTAGTTGTTGGCTCTAGCTTCTTCCTGGCATCTTTAGTCAGATGGAAATAAACTGATGAACCAAAAAATTTAAAATGCGACACATCTTGTCTCTTACTTGAAAAATATTTCTCTAGTGTACTCATCCCAAGTATCCGATGAGGACTTATGTTCTGCACAAATATTGTTGTGTAGCATGCTTCCACCCACAGATGCAATGGTAGACCCTGATCATGCAACATCGTTGGTGTTTCTCCCACAATAATTATGTTCTTCCTTTCTGCAGCCCCATTCTGTTGTGGGTTATGAGGTGCTATCAATTCCCTTCGAATTCATTTTGAAGCATAGAAGTTCTTGAATTTGTTAGATACATATTCTCCACCATTTTCTCTCCTCAGAGCCTTCACCTTCTTCCCTATATCTTTCTCGACAAGTGCCTTGAACTCACTAAACTTTGAGAACGTCTAATATTTATTTTGCATGAAGAAAATCCAACACTTTCATGAAAAATCATCTACAAAAATCACATAATACATGTGTTTTGTTGTGGAAGTTGTCATGAACGTTCCACACACGTCTGAGTGAACTATCTCAAGGACCTCCTTTGATCACCTTTCCTATATCACGAAGTGTGGCTTTGGTATACTTCCCCAATGTACACCCTTTCCATGTATCTCACTGCTCAAGTGCACGCTTTGGAAGTTCTGTAGAAATATGCTACATGATCTTCAAAGCGCCATGGTGTAAATGTCCCAACCTTTTATGCCATAACTCACCGATGTCTCGGCTCTCCACCTTCTCTACTTTCATGCTTAAGGCAACACATTCTTCTACATCCAATTTGTAGAGGTTCTTTACTCGAACCCCAATCTTATTCACCTGTTCAATGGCTTTGTGATGAAGGAACACCTTTCCTTTGTTAAATATCACATCATATCTACGGTCTTCCAACATAGCAAAAAAAAACTAAATTCTTCTTTAAACCAGAAACATACATGACATATTTTAATGTGAGAGGAGTACTTGAATCCCTCTAAAAGGTAACTGTACCTATGATGGTAGCGTTATAAATCCCGTCATCTCCCATCTTAATGTGCATCTGGAGATCCTTCTCCTCCAAGTTACTGAAGAATTATTTGTTGTCGGTCATATGGAACAAAAATCCACTATCTACATACCACACAAAATCCATCATTGATGACACCATGCATGCGATGAGGGTGAAATCCAACTGGAACTGTGAATCAATTTCTTTGCCTACCACTCCTCCCGAGGGCTTCTTTCGGTCTTCTTATGCGAACACTTTGTAGCATAGTGTCCAAGTTCATGACAGTGAAAACTTTTACCTTTGACAAGTCTTGCATCTTGCCTACTTGATCAGAATTCGATTTAGAATAGGACGCCTTCACTTTCCCTTTCTTCGCCTTTCTAGCCAATGCACAGTTCTCCTCATCGACATTCTTCGATGAGGATCCATCTCTGGTGTTCTGTTGAATCTCTTCTTGTACCAAGTCGGACAACAATCGCTCCCACTCTGGTAGTTTCTTCATCCCATTCACAGAGTCTTGGTAGCTATGCTAGCTCTTGGGAATACCTAGAAGTGCTAGGCTC
The DNA here is from genome assembly GCA_034641835.2 of Pinus albicaulis. Lineage (NCBI taxonomy): Eukaryota > Viridiplantae > Streptophyta > Pinopsida > Pinales > Pinaceae > Pinus > Pinus albicaulis. The sequence goes on along the minus strand of CM076582.1, from coordinate 1,354,507,241 downwards.
ACCAAATCATCCTGGGCAACTGTCACACCAACACTTCCAAGCTCATCTCAGAATTGAGTGAACTTCGAAAAGTATTTTGGTATCGTGTCTCCCTTATCCATCTTGATCTTTCTAAGCTTGCCCTTCAACACCAGCTTCATGTGGTCACTGCTATTATGAAACATATATGTTAAGGCCTTCCACATAACATATGGAGTTTCCTTTCCATGGATGTTCGAGACAATATGATCTTGAAGTCATTATAACATAATCCTTATTGCCTTTGCTACATTCTTCTTCCATGCATCAAGAAGTTGAGCATTTGCTGCTGCAGGTTGGGGAATATCACTTTCTTTGAATTCTTTTAGTCAGTTTTCCTCCAGAATTTCCTCCATCGTGTCCTTCCATGCTATGTAATTTGAATTGCCCTCAAGGACATATTCGAGTCTCAATCCAAAGAAAGACCTCTTAATCTATCGTAGGTCCAGAATAATATATCTACAAATTTGATTCACATTTTCAAAACAAAATCTAGTTCTTCTCTTCTATAGTTTTTCCTGTTCTGATACCATGTAGAAAATCCACATAGATTCAACTGATATTGTAATATGCTATAACAAAATACAGAACATATTTCTACAAATTTGCAGAAACCAATTACGATCGCATAATCATATGAACAAGAAAGAGAAATAATTTCAATCGCACAACACAAATATTTATCTAAGGAAAGCCTCAGCTAAAACCCTATTATCTGTATATTTCATTAAGTCCATAATATGAAACAATACAATGTTATTTCCCTTCCTGAGAAACCTCTGCACTATCTTTGACTACCTCACTCTAATCCTAGCAAGAATGGTCCAATACTTAACCAATTTCCTGCTCTGGGTTGCTCAGCCTTGCTTTCACATTCTTAGAGAAATTGAGCCCCTATTAATTAGGAAATTCCCAAGAATTGATTGTGAAATTCATCTAAGGCATCCTGCTAACCTCATGTATGACCTGTACAATTTTCTAAATATACAAATGATATATCTCTTCCCTTTAACTCCAATCTCAACTGTATCACTCTTAGAACAGACATGCAACAACTATTTATAGAAAATTATCAGTTATCTGATCGAACACTGCATTTGAATTAAATCAAATTTAATTCAGTGGACCTCTCACTATCTCATCCATGATTTAGAACTAGTTACACCAATTTAAACTCAAATAATCAAGTTAAACAATTACAACTCTAACTAAACTGTAACTAGACCCCCTAAAAATTAAAGTGAACTCTACATGCCTCCAGTTTGACCCCTAGCTCGAATTGACTGAGCTAACCAAGTCTTCCCAACTCAGTTAACTTGTACAAGTTGTCATGTGATGTGGAATTACAATTTCCTTCTAATTTAATTAAGGGAAAATTAATTCCACGGGGTCTTGGATAGACGGTGATCGGGTGCTCTCCACATACGAACAGAGTAGTCATGAGGGACAAGGAGAGAGCACATAGAGAGGCTTTGTGCATTGTAGTAACCAATGGACCACACACCTTACTTCTTTGCACTAGTAGTCATTTTCTATTCAGATAAAGAGAGCAGATTAACCTCACCTTCTATCTAGGTTTTCTCCCGAAAGGGTTTCCTAGGTTATACATTATGTCAAATTGTGGTTTATAATTTTTTATTTCATTGTTAACTATTTTATACGTAATAATATCTTGCATGCATACACATTAAATAGTAATTTTTAGATCCGGAAATCTAAATAGAAATAAACTGTCAAAGTATAATTTCCAGGTTTTTTAGTACAAATTATCAAATCTATTGTGATGAATTGTGAAGTGGAATATCCATAGCACTTTATGGATCATTTAGTATGCAAATATTGTGTTGATAGAAGATATATAATAGAAAATAGAGGGAAACTTTTTTATAACAATGAATGCAATGGAAGAACATCCCAACAAGGTAACATGGAAAGTTCTTGTAAAGTTTAATATAAAAGTAATGTATTTGAATTATTTGTAGGTTTGAATGATATGTATTGGGAAATGTGCATCTTATAGAGAAAAAAATTGAAGAAACTCTATAATATTGTTAATAATTTTAACATAAAATAGCATAAAAGATTTATGGAAATGTTTGAAAGAGTGGAATTAAATAGCTTAAATGGAGATCCATTTGAATTTTTTATTTTTTAGATTTTACAATAGTGTACTTCTTAACAATAATCACTCACATTTTTCAAACATTTGATTTCACATTTGTTGAATGTTTTGCAAATATTGACAATGAGAGAATATATGGTCTTACTAAGAAGATAAAAATTATGAATGATGTAAATGACAGTAAATTGGTCCTAAGATCATTTGGAAAGGTACTAGAAGTTAATGTGTGGGGTGGGAATGTTGTGAAACTATGAGGGATATGGTGGAAATCACATATAGATGTTCTTTTCACTTGTAGTACAAAAATCAATCCAATGACTCCAAGCATTAGGTTATATACAACAAGCATTTTCTAGAACAATGGTCAATTAAACCTATGAGACTTACATTAATAAAGAATACAACAAAAAAGAAGAATAATTTAAAATTTGTTATTGGTTGACATGTTTTTAATATAATATGCATATAATAGTCGAGATATTACCAAATTAATATTTTTTTTCTATATTTATTTTTATATCAATATTAATCAATTTTTTTAATGTACTTTTCATTTCTTAGGTATATTTAAAAAAATTCAGAGCATGAAAGAGGTGATATTTGAAATATGATAGTAGGGATGTCCAAAAATTTTACAAGGAGATAACCAAACAAATGAGTATAATTACATATATTGCTTGGATTTGCACAATTTCACTAGAATTCCCATACGAACCATCCCAACAAACATTTTGCATAAAATACATGTAATTGTTATTTTTTTTAATGTACAAAGAGTTTAATTATTGTATGGCATATTAATTTTCAATTGTTTTTTTCTTTTAGAAAATAAAACAAAATGGAACCTACTTGATGTTGGCTCAAAGGTCACATTGAGAGGGTCGGGAGGGGGGGTGAAACAATGTGAGAGAATTTTTACTATTTCACAAGTTTCCATAATCAAACAACCATATAGCAATTAATCATATCATCAAATATAACAATTCATCATCAAGCTACCATCATATCAAATAACATATCAAGAAACCATCACGTCATAGAGAGACATCAGTTTTTTTAGGTGGAATCTCATATGGAATAAAACCACCAATATTCTTCTTCTTTATCTTCAATTCATTTATATATATTTGCAGAGGCTATGACCCTGTTGGAGGCAAATACCCCCAAGAAATGAAAGTTTCCACTTGCGGTAGGTTACAACCTAATTGAGGCACCAACCTCGAAAGATGCAAGCAATTGTTCATTGTAGGCTACAACTTTGATTGAGGCACCAATATCAATAAAAAGTGGGATTCAAAACTCGCTTTAGGCTTCAACTTGATTGAGGATACAACCTTGAGAATGAGTAGGATCCAACCTAATTAAGGCTTCAACCTTGGTGGAGGAACCCACTTCCTTCTTCAACCTCCTTGTGGACCTCTATTTCATCTCATTTTCAAATTGGATCCGTTGTGAACATATATCATTGAATCATAATTAATGTCATACTCTGAAACCTATAATATTTGTCATTGGATATTCCATGATCATTGTCACAACCTACAATCATTGCCACTACAATAACATGTATCACTATCACAACAATAACATGCAATTATTGTTATTGCCACAATCACTATCATTGCAACCTACAAAATATAGTCACTACCACAAATATTATCACTCTAACATACAAATACTATCACTAAAACCTATAAACACTACTACTCATTCTATACTCCAACAAGTTCATCAATATGGTCACTCAAACCCCCCTTCTCGTAACTTGTTTTTCACCATGTATCCAAAACCAATAAACCCTTCTCATAGACCCTAAAAAACATACTAAATATATTGTGGCCATCTATTAGGTGTCATAAGAGCATCACACACCCCCGGTTACAACTATCTACGATTCCTAATCATATGGATGTTATACTACGAAACCTATAATATTTGTCTTTGGATATTCCATGATCGTTGTCACAACCTACTGATCATTGCCACTACAATAACATTTTCATCATTGTCACTACAATAAAATGAAATTATTGTTTTTTCCACAATATTTTTTTTGTAAGCTTAGGTGATTCCTTCTATTTTCTATTAATAAAGTCGGGAAAAATATACAAAACTAGACCTCAACTTGCCCGAGAAACCCTGGTATTTTGGCCATCGAATGATCGAGAGCTCAAGTCCAAGCCATGGAAAAAGCTCAAAATTGAAAGAAAGTGTTCAAAATCGGTTGCAAAGCTGAATGATCGAGATAGAAGCTCGGTGATACGATCACGATGCCATGAACGACACTCAAATCGACACCGTATGTGAAAGTTATTCAAGTTTGAAAATTCACAATTTCGGCGAAAAGACCGGTTTGACCGGGTTTGACTTCCCAAATTTGAAAAAATTTAAAAAGGAATATTCCTCGAAATATTCCTTGGAATATTCCACCAGGGCCAATTATATTTGGACACTTGGAGATACGTGATTGGAAGTTGGTTTGACTTTTATAATTTTTGGCCAATCACGGGCTACCACGTGGCGGGCACGGAGGCCGCCATGTGGCCTCTAGCCGGTAGAAATTTGGAGGTTCAAATTTTTTGGAAGACCGCGGGTTTGAACCCAAAACCTCCCTCGAAAAAACCGAGCACTTTACCAGATTTGGCCCACACTTTAGATCTTAATATGTATTGGGCTTGATATATATTTAAGGTTCAAATTACAATGGGGGTGGAAAACAAAAGGGGCTAGCCCGACCCATATGACTCCACCCCAGGCGTGCCCCAGAGGCCTTAACCTTGTGGCATCCAAAGTTGTGGCGGTTAGTTAGCCATGCCTTGTGACCAGCCCATAAATAATGTTTTATGTTACGAGTTTATAAAACGGTTTTTTATAACCATTAACTGCGACGGTTTCGTGATTTTTTTTGAATGCATGTGACCGCCCATTCCACATTTAATGTGACAGTTAGCGATTTCCACTATTTATGGAGCGCACCCACCAAATCTGGTGGACGGGCCAAAAATTGTCGGGGCTTAACTAGAGTTGGCCCAAAATTAGTGGAGGTTTTTCAAGAAGCAAGATTGGGCAAAAATGGTTTTGGCCATAACTTATGATAGGCGAGAACCTTTTTGGATGAATATTTCAGGTATTTAGAGCATTCTGAATCCATTGGAATAGGTTTCAAAGCCATTGGAGTTGATATTCAGTCCCTTTTGCTTCAGGGAAGCAATGAGAGCCATTAGGGCCGAGAGAGAGTTGGGTTGTGTGTTGAGCTATGCTTAACCATTTGAAGTGAACCAAAAGTCATTTTTGACTATTTTCAGCATTCCAAAGCCATTGAGACAGGTTCCAGAGGTAGTATAGGTGTTCTACAACCATTTTAGCTTCAGGGGAAGCTTTTTGAGCCATCAGAGGCCATTTTTGGTAATAGAGTTGTATTGGGTTGTAACTTTTTGTTTAAGGTGAAACAAAGACCATTCTCAGCTAATTTCCACATTTTGAAACCATTGGAAGAGGTTTCAGAACTTTTTGAATACTTTCAAAGGCCGAAATACTTTAGGAGAGTTTTCAAAGCCATCGCCATTTTGGGGTTGGAGCGTTTTTGAGTTGTACCTCTCGTGTTTGAGGTGAACCAAAGATCATTTTCAGCTAATTTCAACCTTCGAACCTAATGAAAGATTTTTTAGACCTGTTTGAGGACTTCTACAGCCCTAAAAAGCTTCGAGAGGAGTTCAAAGAGTCGTGAGGGCCTTATTGAAGAAATCATTGTTTAGTGAGTTTGGAAAGGCATTCTTAGCTATTTCATGTCTTACGAATCGGTATTTGCATTTAGATTTGTCTATTGAGACACTTTTTAAACTTGTATTAGCATTTGGAATCATTTTTAATACAAGAGGAAAAGCTCATTTTGGGAGAGCTTGATCCAACGAGACGTAGCCCGGGAGGGTGTGCGCTCTGGCTCACCAAACATGTCGTGTCATGTTTGTGCGAATTTATCTTCTTTGAACATTTCTGATTTAATATTTTAAAAAGAAAATTAAATTAACTTTCCGTCACACATAAACTCTTATACGATTTCCCATAAACACTTTGTTTCAATTGCAAGACATGAATAACAGGTTTGCACATATATTTGATGGAAATTGTGAGTGTTAACTTCTACAAGTTCTAAAGACATAGTCTATAAAGAGGGCGGTGTAGCCTCCGGATCTCATCCTTTTATCAAAGGTGACATATCCGAAAGTAAAATTCCCCTACGAGTCAATCTCTAGATTAGATCTAAGTAGTTGTTTTATGCAACAAGACATGGAGAATTTTGCACACATTTAATTTAATGGAAATGGATACCTTGCACACATTTTCAAGTACTTCCATTTTCAGATCAAATGGTATAAAAGCATAGGATGAGCTTTGGTTAAGCTTGGTTATGCTTGTTGAGCATTTTTTTTGTGCAAAAGGTGTTAAAAGCAGGTGTAAAAGATTGATTGTTTTATTGGTTGCAAAATGGTTGCTTGTATGATTTTTCTTGAGTTGAAAAGATAGTTTGTTGATAGCTAAGTCTTAGAAAGGAAAAAAAGAGTTGTAGGCTATTTCCTTATCCCAATGTACCTCAAGCTTATCTTTGGAAAACAAACTCACTTGATTAGTGTTTGCTACAAAAAGCTAATGGAGTTTGTGTTTTATGGTTGCTTGAATAAGAAGGGGTCTTTAAGGACATTTGGTTAATAGCTTGTCATTTGTTGGAAAGCTTTGAGAACTTTTCTTGAAGTTCCTTTTGTTAGTTTGACCATTTACATAATGTCAAATTATTCTACAAGTGAAGTTTCCTCCTTCACGAGATTCTTCAATGATGACATGAATAATGAGTTCATTAAGGTGAAGGACATGGTGTAGATTCTCATTGAGGATCGAAAGAGAAAGTGTTAAGCTTCATGCACAATTTTTGGCTATGAAGGATGAGAAGGAAGAAATTATCCAAAGGTTGCATGACATGTGGAGAAACAACTCCTTCAAGCTCAGAAGCTTTGTCCAAGAAAATTCTCGAGGAAGAGGTAAACCATTCCAACTTGTTTTCAATTTCCTCTATTGAAAAGTGTGTTGGTTCTTTTGAAAAACATACAAGGGGTATCGGGTCCAAAATAATGTTTAAGATGGGCTATCATGAAGGCAAAGGTTTGGGCAAGCATGCACAAGGCATGGTTGACCCTATTTCGGTTGTGGAGCGACCCAAGAATGTTGGTCTTGGTTATGAGCAATTTTATGGCGAAGACTCCAAATCCTTGAATGCATGTGATGCAAATTTTAAGAGAACCTTTATTCCAAGTTCTTCTATGCATATATGTCAATTTTTTTTAAGGATGATTTCCATTTTTTTAAGCCATAATTGGAGAAAGTAGAGGGTAAACATGTCGCTTATGGAGAACCTTCAAGTTCAAAGCGAGTTTTCAAGACAAGAATTGTGATGAAAGTCGAAAAGGAAAGTTGTCTCCTCTTCTAGTTCATCGTCTTTCGAAAACAAAAAGTATGGACATTTCATGCAGCAAAAGAGGTATAATTATTCACATGATCAATTTGATTGTGTTTCAGCAAAGAATGATAATTTTGCTTATTCAAATGAAAGAAAGTTTTTGTTTCACATTTTACAGTGGATTTAACCATGTTGCTTCAAGATGTTGGTTGAAAAAGAAAGCACACGAGGGAAGAAAAAAGAGGCAAAGATAACTTTCTCGGAAAGTGTAAGAGTTGCACATTTTGTCAAAAGAAGGGACATGATGTCTCTCATTGTTGGACCTTGCATCCAACAAATCGTCCAAAGCACATGCGGCTAGAGGACAAAAAGTTTGGTGTAAGTGGATCTATGGAGTCCATTATCGATGTGGGAAATGGAAGATTCACATGAAGGTGTATTGCAACCGCAAAAGACGCCATGGATCTGGCTTGGTAGGAAGTGGATTAAATTCTTAATGCAGTAAGTCCTTAGTCATTTTGTACATGCAATTTTAGATTGGTATGCATGTATTTACAGTTGAAAGTTTGATGCAAGATGGCATGTGAAAGTCGTTTCAGTTGAAGGAATTTCTTTGTTGTTGCAAAGTTTCGCCATGGAGGTGTAAAAGATGAGTATGATACTCACTTATATTGCAGCAATGTATTTTGGTTCAGACTCTTAGTCACCCACATGTTTTTTGGATGATGTACTTATTGGCATTTGAAAAGAAGAGTTGAAGTTGCACATGTACATAGAGGTTGTATGTGTAAATAGTGAGCTGTAAATAGTTCATTATACATGATACATACACACATGTTTGTCAAGATGTATCTTGTTAATTTTCGACTTGTGTCGATTGTGTTACACATGATTGTTGACTTGTATCGATTGTGGGCACACTTTTTTACATTGATGGTTGTGTCAATTATATAGCACATTTCATTATCAACTTGTTGATGTCATATGTTACACAAGGTGTCTTTGGTGTCGAGTGCAAAGTAGTGCAAGATTCCATGAGATGGAAAGGCATGCGAGCGAAAGAGGGCACAAAGTTCGACAAGGGTCATTGATGTTTTCAGATTGGTAGATTGGTATGGTGAGAAAACTTGGTTGGGATTCGGCATAAGTACCTAGCATTTAGCAAAATTCTCCATGTGAGCAGTTGGCAAGTCAAGATAATTTTTGAAGGGATTTGAAGAGAAGAGGATGTTTTTGTTCTCTCATTTTACGTACTACGATTCAGTTTCAAAATATCGGTGAGATTTTGGGGTCCAAAAGCTTCTCATTTGGGAGGTGTGATCGGGGAGCTCAAGTCCAGAGCCATGGAAAAAGCTCAAAATTGAAAGTGTTCAAAATCACTTGCAACTCGAACGATTGGATAGGCATCGGCGATACGATCCCGACGCTATGAACGACACTCAAATCCGACACCGTATGTGAAAGTTATTCAAGTTTGAAAATTCACAATTTCAAGCAAAAGACCAGATTTTGACCGGGTTTGACTTCCAAATTTGAAAAAAATTAAAAAAAATAATATTCCAAAGAATATTCCCCTGTGAATATTCCACAGAAGCCAATTATATTCGGACACTTGGCAATTTGTGATTGGAAGTTGGTTTGAATTTTTATAATTTTTTGGCCAATCACATGCTACTGCAGTGGCGATCCCCAAGGCCGCCACGTGGCCCCACTGTCTGGTAGAAATTTGGAGGTTCAAATTTTTTTGGAAGACGCGTGGGTTTGAACCCAGAACCTCATGCGAAAAACCGAGCACTTTACTATTGGCCCACACTTTAGATCTTAATATGTATTGGGCTTGATATGTATTTAAGGTTCAAATTACAATGGGGCGGAAAAACAAAGGGGCTAGTCCGACCCATATGACTCTTAAGCGCGCCCGAAGGCCTTAACCTTGTGGCTCCAACGAGTGGTGGTTAGTTAAGCGTGCCTTTGTGACCGACCCCGGAAATAACGTTTTATGTTACGAGTTTATAAAATGGTTTTTATAAATGTTAACTCCAACGAGTTTCGAGCGGGGATTTTTTTTAATGCATGTGACCGCCCATTCCACATTTAATATGATAGTTATCGGTTTCCACTATTTATGGAGCACGCCCACCAAATGCGGCGAAACAGGGCCAGAACTTTTCGGGCTTAGCTGGAGTTGGCCCAAAATTAGTGGAGGTTTTCAAGGGCAGATTGGGAAAAAATAGTTTTGGCCATAACTTCCGATAGGCAGAAACTTTTTGGACGATTTTTATTTTTATTTTGGGTATTCGGAGAATTTTGAATCCATTGGAATAGGTTTTCGAGAGCCATTGGAGTTGATATTCAGTCCCTTTTCTCTTCGGGGAAACAATGAGAGCCATCGGGGCCAAGAGGGAGTTGGAGTTGTGTTGAGCTATGCTTAACCATTTGAAGCGAACCAAAAGTTATTTTTGACTATTTTCAGCATTCTAGAGCCATTGAGATAGGTTCCCGGAGGAAGTAGATGTGTTCTACATCCATTTTAGCTTCGGGGAAGCTTTTTGAGCCATTAGGGCCATTTTGGTAATAGAGGCTGTATTGGGTTGTACCTTTCTGTTTTAAGGTGAACCAAAGACCATTCTCGGATATTTTCCACCTTATGAAACCATTGGAAGAGAATGTAGAAATTTTTGAAGACTTTCGAGAGGCCGAAAAACTTCGGGGAGAGTTTTCGGAGACACTTTAGGGGCCATTTTGGGGTTGGAGTTGTTTTGAGTTGTACCTCTGCTTGAGGGCGAACCAAAGATCATTTTCAGCTAATTTCGACCTTTTGAACCTAATTAAAGAGGTTTCAGACCTGTTTGAGGACTTATACAGCCGAGAAAAGCTTGCGGAGGAGTTCAAAGAGCCATCGGGGCCTTATTGAAGAAATCACTGTTTATGGTAATTCTTCCTTGTTTGAGTGAATTTGGAAAGGCATTATTAGCTTTTTCATGTCTTCCGAATCATTATTTTCATTCATATTTGTCTATTGAGACACTTTTTAAACTTGTATTAGCATTTTGAAGCATTTTAATACAAGAGGAAAAAGCTCATTTTGGGAGGCTTGATCCGGCGGACGTAGCTCTAGGAGGGGTGAACCTGTCAACAAAAAGATGTGTCATGTTATCTTGAAGTTATCTTAGCTGAAAATTTCTGATTTAATATGTTAAAAAAAAATTAAATTAACTTGACTTCACACATGAAATCTTATACGGTTTCCATAAACACTTCGTTTCAATTGCAAGACATGAATAACAGTTTTGCACATATATTTGATGGAAATTGTGAGTGTTAACTTCTAAAAGTTCTAAAGACGATCTGTAAAAGGCGGGTAACCTCTGGATCTTATCCTTTTATCCAAAGGTGACATATCCAGGTAAATGCCCCTACGGTCAATCTCTAGATTAGATCTAAGTAGTTGTTTTATGCAACAAGACATGGAGAATTTTGCACACATTTAATTTAATGGAAACGGATACCTTGCACACATTTTTCCAGTACTTCCATTTTCGGATCATCAAAGTTCAAAGTATGTCAACCAAAACATAAAAAATTCTTAGCAGTTTATACCATATCATGTCGATATTGAATATCTAAGTCTAGAGACAATAGCATATACAAAAAAAGTGCTAACCACTAAAAAGAAAGTAAGACATTGGATCAAGAAAACCTTAATCTTCCTTAGATTCCCACGGCAATTTGGATCTTTAGTGTAGTCCCCCTGCTAAGTCAGCGCAACCTCATCGCATAGCCTTAATGTCCTTCTCCAACCTTCCAAGCCTCGCATATTGATGCAATTGACTTGAGATTGATTTCCTAAATGTTCCTATTAATATCTTCCAAGGTTGATTCCGCTTTGTCTCAGCTATCGACATAACTGCCTTGGCTAACAAGCATTTGATTAACCAATAAGTTCTAACAAATTGTTGAATCAGAGAGGTTCGACACGAGTGTGCCCGAGGGTTAGTAATGACTGACCTGCATATCCTCTAGAGCCATATCATCTTCCCTATCAATGTTATTTAGAACCTCGGGTTTCTCGGACCATAAATATAGAACGAATTGAATTTGGAATTTTTTCCATAAAAGTTTGAACCAACGGTTCGAGATGTTGAAGCAGAATTTCTTCCACTTTTCTTGTGCATTTTCGAAGAAAGGTTTGCTTACGCTTTTTCCTGTGAGAGCTTCCTTCCTCTTTTAACCGTTTTAAAGAGACCTAACAAATCTGCTAAAACTACCATCCAAACAACGACACCAGTGAGCTTCATAGATAAAATGTAAGCCGAGAGGCCGAAGAACGATTCTATCTCCCAAGTTAAGCACCATGAGAAAGATAAGAGGTAAACAAACAAAGCGGTCACTACTACACGAACAGATGCAAAAAAGGCGAAGTGCAACCCACGTTTAAAACCATACCAAAGACCCAAAGATCATAACCAATATAATAATCTGTGGAAATGAAAATTCGAGCCCTAATTGTATAGTTTCAAAGATTAAACATACGGGAGGAGGCACATAAGCATCTTGCATGAGGGTCCCAGGCAAGTCTCGAAAGTTTGCAAACAACAAAAGCAAGGCTCAAACCATACCAATTCCGATTTTCTATAGGGAAATAATTATTGAGAGATCAATACATCTAAAACCCAAGACCCACAATAAAAGCATTAAACCATTTTACGAACCCATCAATGAGATGCAAAAACCCAAAATTATAGGATAATTTAATTATCATAATTCTATCAATACCGGGATCAAACGGGAGAAACAAAGACCTTGACAAAGTTGTATACAAAGATTTGGAAGGCAAGGACGGAGAACACATGTTGAAGAAAAAAAGAGGAAACAACCAACTTCTTGACCCTTCTACATGTGTTCATACCGAGAACCGACGTGATCCTCCATTCACACAAATCTTATAAGAAAACCATTAAAAATATCCTACGAGACAAGCGTAGAGCAAAATCTGAGCTAATTGTTTTGCCACAATCATTATCATTGTAACCTACAAAATATTGTCACTACCACAAACATATTATCACTATAACATAAAAAATACTATCATTGAAACCTATAAACACTACTACCCATTCTCTACTCCAACAAGTTCATCAATCCCAGTCACTCGCAGACCCCTTCTCACAACTTGTTTTCACCATGTATCCAAAACCAATAAACCCTTCTCATAGACCCTCAAAAACATACTAAAGAGATTGTGGCCATCTATTGGGTGTCATAAGAGCATCACACACCTCTGGTTACAACCATCTTTGATTCACGATCATATGGCTTGTTTCATAATAAAATTTGGACTAATATTGATACCAAAAATCAAAATAACCATCTATAAATAAATAATAATTTAAATACTCTACAAAAAAAGACTCTTTCTAGGAACTATTCATTAGGTTTCCATATTTCAGTGCTTGCCATGGAAGTTTTCTAAACATTCAAAAAAAATGAATTATATATATATATATATTCGACTTGCCAAACCACGTGACTTGAACCCAAGACCAAGAACATATCACTAGAGTGCCTTACCAAGCACAGTTGATCAATATTGCTTGTTATACCATCCTTACCCAATTGTTTTGTAATGTGGTTAGTCCAATGCGAGGTCAAGGACGTGGATAGTCCTCGTCATGACTCAAGTTTCTAAGCTAATGCAATCATTCATGTATTAAACCAATTCACTCAATGTAACCATTGTCCCAACCCGAAATGGCTCATGTATCAACCAATGTGACCATTGTGCCAACCAAATGACTCTCATATCAAACCAATGTGAGTATTGTGCTATTTGTCTCTATAAAACAATTAAAGTTTCAAACCAATGCAATTCTTGAGCTCTCATCGCTCTCGTGGCTCTATTTATGTTACAACTTGATGCGAACATGGTGCTGCAGTGACTATGTGATCACTACGCCTCGGGATCTTATTTTTTCGATCTCTTGTGAATTTTTTTTATATTTCATATGGACATGACCAAAGTGCTATCTGGATCTTGTGACTATGTGACCAATGTGCTCTCGAGCTCTTGTGCCTATGAGACCATTGTGTTCTAATTTTTTCAAAAAAAATGACTTACGTACCATTCACGACTCGGCTCGGGGGATCAATCACTATTTTAATCATGTGGAAAGCCTAAAATATGGCATCATGGTGGCCTATTAGCAAGCCATGGTGATCATTGTCTACTGCGAGAACAAGACCCATATATTTTTTTTATATAAATGAGCAGATATGGATTCCCTTTTGGCACTAGAATGCAAAAAAAGAGTATAAAGCTAAGTCGGTAATGATATTTCAAACCGGAAAAAATAATCCAATAACCATAGTAATTAAACCAATCTTGGAACTCCAAAATCTCGCATTCTTGAAATAGCTTCATGTATCTTCGTTTTGTTTTTTATTGATGGCCATTTGATTTTTCAAATTCTTGTATATATAGACGATCAAGTGGACCCATGGATCATGAGATTCGACCGGAGATTTGATGGATTCATTGTGACTAAATTATTAAATCCTACATGATACGGTGGTTCCATGATGTTAGCACGCCTTATTTTACTCTGATTTCACCTCATCTCCCGAGCGTATGTCATTGACCTCGCTTCATTTTTTTTAACCATTTTTCCCAAGGATGCCCAAATCATCATTTTTCACAAGTACTAAACCCTAATTTCCTCTCCCAGTGAGCTAGTGTTTTCTATGGAAACAGAGACATTTGAGCGAGAGGACACACAAGGTAATTCATATCGGTGAGTATGAGGCCATTCCAACTCATAAGATCATGTCTCCATCATTTTTTTAGAAATCATTCCAAGGGTCAAGTCATTTGCCACTCATAGGGCAGGTTTTTCTTCAAACTGTGTCGACCAAATAAAAATGAATTTGAGAAAAGTGAGAGGTTTTGTCCATAATAGGTCAAGGAACAACAACATCCTTTTCTTTTTACACAATTTTCATGGTTTTGGAGAAATGTCAAAAACATAGGTGCCATAAGAGAGTTGTTGCATTTCTGGAGTGACCTTGGGAAAATCTGTTGAAAATGCAACAAGATGATGGAGCTTAGTGAAATGAAGTCGCCTTCACTAAGTGGGCCCGCAGGCAAATTTTGGCGCAAAGTCTATTTTTAGACTATGTCTATTTTTAGACATATGGAGCATGGTCCAGGGGTTGCGGTATGTTATTCTTGGAGTATTGGTCATGTTGGTAAAAATAGATGGACCTCTATTTTTGAGACATATAGGTCGAAGTCTATTTTTAGACTTTATCCTAAAAAATAGAAAAAAGTCAAATATTATTTACCCTTAATAATATTTGGACTCTAAACTTCAGTTTACTCTCTTGGAGCACTTCAGTTCGAGCTACAGAAGTGGCTCATGCATCTGACAGAGGAATTACGCTATTTCTAGGGGTTTGGTGAGCTCATGCATGGTTGACTTCAGTTAGGACTTCAGTGGCAGAAGTTTGGTGGAGTTGATGAGACAGTTGGTGGAGTTGTGTTCGGTTTAACTTAGTTGAACTAGTTGAGATTAGTTTAACTAGCTAATAAACTAGTAATGAGTGGAGTGAATTAAATATTATTTAATTCATTAATTAGTAACTCATTATTCAACTCAAGAACACATCAGTTCACTACAGTGCATGATCAGTTCAGTGGAGACCAGTGAAAGAGGTAGATGAAAGGGTGGAGTTAGCTATCAGTGGCGACATCGGTTGTGCATGAGATTTGCACCACACTTGGAGGAATTGCCCATGATGATTGCGCTGTCAAGCCAAGGAGATTCGAACCTTGGATATCTCATTAGACCAGCCTTGATTGCGCAATAGAGGCAGGCAATTAGTGGATGTGTTTTGAACTTGTGACTTGTTCAAAACCAAGCTAGTTTGTGTGTAACTTCATGAGATAGTACTGAGTACTTGTGAGGAGTATTGTACTGAGTTTGTTACATGTTTTCTCCATTATAATATACACAATAGCTGCGGGGTTTTTAGCTATAAGCTTTCCCCATACATACTGTGTAATGTGTGTGATGTTTTTATGATCTTTTGATCGCATACCGCTTGTTTTATTTCTGCATGTGTGATGATCTGAGTGGAAGAGATTATGTGTTGCATATGAATTCGAATTGATATGTGATCAGGATAATCTCGGTGGATAAATATCATTATTCAAAAAATTTCTACATGGTATCGGAGCTATTGAAGCAGAGATTGATCATCACAGTGATTACAAACTTATTTTGGTAGACAGAGTCTGCATGCGGGCCAGGTAGCCTCTGGATCCATCCTTTCCTTTGAAAGGTGATATATCCAGTAAATGCCCCTGCAGTCGATCTCTGTGCTAGAAATAATTTGTTCTCACAGATCTAGAGCGGTTGAGCTTTGAGTTGGAATTCGAATTTTGCAGCAGTTTTGTTTTCTTGGTGCCGGTGTTGAAAATGTCTTTCAACGGTTTGCGACTTGAATATGCTCTTGAAGGCAGTTCGAATTATGTTGCATGGAAGGATCACATGGAGGCAGTATTAGAAGATAATGGTCTGAAGGAGTTCGTAGATACGGATGTCCAAAAGCCCACTGATCCTGCTGAAGTCGATGCATGGCAAAAGAAGATGGCGAAATGTCGAAGGATCATGTTGGAGGGCGTCAAGGATCATATTGTATCCAGCCTGCATGGAAAGGCTTCTCCATATTTAATGTGGAAAGCTTTGACGGATCTATTCCAAAGTAAGAGCGACCAAAGGAAGTTGGCGCTCAAAGATAAGCTCAGGAACATCAAGATGGAGAAAGGCGACAGTATCGCCAAGTACCTCACGAAGTTCACTCAATGCAGAGATGAGCTGGGAAGTGTGGGGGTGACTGTCGAAGATGAGGAAATGGTGGACCTAGCTCTCCTTGGTCTTCCGAAGGCTTGGCATTCATATCAAGATAGTGTCAATGGTCGGGAGAAGTTGCCGGGATGGGAGCGCCTTTGGGCGGATCTCATGCAGGAGGAGATAAGGAGGACTACCAGGGACGGATCTTCATCAAAGGGAGCTGATGAAGAAAATTGCGCTTTGGCTGCCAAAGAAAAGAAGGGGAAGGGTAAGAAAACTTCTCATTCCGGTGCAAAGGGAAAGAAGCAGGATATGGCGAAAGTGAAGTGTTTTCACTGCCATGATCACGAACATTATGCTACCAATTGTCCAAAGAAGAAGAAGAACAAGCAAGCGGGAAGATCTGTAGATGGAGAAGCTTTGGCTTCACAGTTCGAGCTTGACTTTTCACTGATCGCATGCTTGGTTTCAAGTGTGATGGGATCGGTATGGTTCTTGGACAGCGGTGCGTCATTTCATATGACGGGAGATCGGAATTTGTTCTCAGATCTGGAGGACAAAGATTTGGGTGTGCACATCGAGATGGGCGATGATGGTAGATACAGTGCGACTGGTATCAGTACCATATCCTTTCAGAGGGAGTCTGGTAAACCCTTTGTATTGAAGGATGTCATGCATGTACCTAGATTGAAGAAGAACTTGATCTCTGTGGCGATGTTGGAGGATAAGGGGTATGATGTGGTCTTCAACGAAGGAAAAGCCTTCCTGCGCAGTAAGACTACTGGAGAGACCCGGAAGATAGGGGTTCGAACCAAGAACCTTTATCAGTTGCAAGTAGATGGCTGTGCAGCAATGGCATGCAAGGCGGGAGAAGTGGTGAGCCGGGATGATGAGGGCGAACTGTGGCACAGGAGATTGGGCCACCTTCACCATGGAGCTTTGAAGATCCTGCAGCAGATTTCTACTGGGCTTCCTAAGGGCACTCTTGCACAGTCATATCAGTGCAAGGGGTGTACCTTGGGGAAGTATGTGAAAGCCACCTTTCACGAGAAGGATAGTCGCGCCATGATGATCCTTGAGAGAGTTCACACAGACGTGTGTGGTCCTTTCTCAGTTGCTTCGACAGCAAAGCACAGGTATTATGTGATCTTTGTTGATGATTTCTCTCGAAAGTGCTCGATCTTCTTCATGCAGAAGAAGAGCGATACATTCGCGAAGTTCTGTGAGTTTAAAGCACTGGTCGAGAAGGAGTCGGGGAAGAAGGTGATTGCTCTAAGGAGTGATAACGGTGGTGAATTCATCTTGGCTGAATTCAAAGAGTTCTGCAGCGCAGAAGGGATTCGGAGAGAGCTCATCGCACCCCATAACCCACAGCAGAACGGGGTGGCTGAGCGGAAGAACAGAACGATCGTGGGTGCTGCACGGGCGATGTTGCATGATCGGGGCCTACCCCTTCACTTGTGGGCTGAGGCATGCAATACAGCAGTATATGTGCAGAACCGTTGTCCTCACAAGATTCTTGGCATGAGTACACCGGAGGAGGCTTATTCTGGCAAGAGGCCTGACATTTCCCATTTGCGGATTTTTGGTTCTTCTGTCTACATGCATGTGACGAAGGATGCCAGAAAGAAGCTGGATCCGACCGCAGAGGTTGGAATATTTGTGGGGTACACTGATACACCTCACAACTATCGGGTGTATTTTTCAGACAGTCGCAAGACTGTTGTGCGACGGGATATCAAGTTTTAGGAGGAGAAAGCCATGCAGTGTTTGCTTGAGAGGGAGCTACACTTGCATGCAGATGAGGAGCTGTTAGTTCCTAAGGAGGAGCTTCCGGATGTGGATCAGCCACAAGAGGAAGTTCAGGAGGTGGAAGAAACCACCCATGCAACGCCAACCATTAGAGGGCGCATGCGCACTACAGAAGCTGAGCAACTGGCTCGGGATGCAGAGAAGGTTGTAGGACCACCTACAGCACAGCGCAGACAGAGGCAGTCACCGGATCGGTACACTGGATACATGGCTCTTGTGAGTCAATGTGTTTTGACGGAGCCATCCTCTTTTGAGGAAGCTGTGGAGGAACCCGCATGGGTAGATGCCATGATCGAAGAATATGATTCGATCGTCAGAAACAGTGCATGGGAGATTGTCCCAAGACCGGAGGGGAAATCAGTGGTGGGTTCGCGATGGATCTACAAAGTGAAGAAGGCGGCTGACGGGAGTGTGGAGAAGTACAAGGTGAGATTTGTCGCCCGTGGCTTCTCACAGATCGAGGGGATCGATTATGAGGAGACCTTTGCACCTGTCGCAAAGTACTCTTCCATACGGACGATCCTTGCTCTCTCAGCGCAGATGGGGTGGCACATTCATCAGATGGATGTGAAGACTGCGTTCCTCAATGGAGTTATTGAGGAAGAGGTGTACATAGAGCAGGCTGAAGGTTTTGAGATCTTCAGCAGTGAGTCGCATGTGTGCCGACTCAAGAGAGCACTGTATGGGCTGAAGCAAGCACCTCGTGCTTGGTACACTCGGATAGACAGCTACTTCACCGGGCTTGGATTCTCCAAGAGTGAGGAGGATCCAAACCTGTACCAGATTGTGGTGGAGGGGAAGCTGTTGATCATCGTACTGTATGTAGATGATATGATTTTGACTGGAGATGAGCAGTTGATACTTTCATGCAAGTAGGATATTGCACGAGAGTTTGAGATGAAGGACTTGGGCATCCTTCATTATTTCTTGGGATTGGAGATTTGGAAGTGCAGTGGAGGACTGTTTGTTTCTTAGGGCAAGTATGCCCGGGAGATTCTGGAGAGGTTCAACATGCAAGGCTGCAAGCCTATTGACACTCCTCTTCCTGGTGGTTGGAGGAAGGAGGATTCTACTTCGACGGAGGTAGTGGATGCCACTGTCTATCGACAGTTGGTGGGGTCGCTTATGTATCTGGTCAATACACGACCCGATATATGCTATGCTGTTAACCAGCTTTCGCAAGCTATGGTTAAGCCTACCAAGCTTTTTTGGAAGGCAGGCAAGCATGTATTGCGCTATATTAGAGGCACATCGGGATATGGTCTATGGTACAGACAGGAGGATGGAGCGAAGCTTTCTGGCTTCACTGATGCAGATTGGGCAGGGAGTCCAACGGACCGGAAGAGCACATATGGAGGAGTTTTCAGCATTGGGTCGACAGCAGTTTCCTGGTACAGCAGGAAGCAGAGATCCGTGGCACTCAGTTCAGCAGAGGCCGAGTACATGGCAGCTAGCTTGGCTGCATGCGAGGCTATTTGGATGAGGAAGATCCTCGCAGGATTGTTCAGGTTGCATTTGGAGCCTACGGTGATCTACTGTGATAACCAGAGTTGCATTAAACTCTCGGCTAATCCAGTATTTCATGATAGGTCCAAACACATCGACATCAGGTACCATCATATCAGAGATTGTGTTCAGCGGAGAATCATGATGCTTTCATACGTTCCCACGGAGGATCAGGATGCCGACATCCTGACGAAGGCGCTCACCAGGAGCAAGTTCGAATTCCACAGAGGCAGGATAGGGGTTGCAGATAATCCATATCTTGCTGAGAGGGAGTGTTGAAAATGCGGCAAGATGATGGAGCTTAGTGAAATGAAGTCGCCTTCACTAAGTGGGCCCGCAGGCAAATTCTGGCGCAAAATCTATTTTTAGACTATGTCTATTTTTAGACATATGGAGCATGGTTCGGGGATTCCAGTTTGAGATTCTTGAAGTATGTGTCATGTTGGTAAAAATAAATGAGACTCTATTTTTGAGGTCAAAGAGGTCGAAGTCTATTTTTAGACTGCCTCTCCTTAAAACAGGGAAGTCAAATATTATTTACCCTTAATAATATTTGGACTATAAACAGCAGTTTACTCTCTTGGAACACTTCAGTTCGAGCTACAGAAGTGGCTCATGCATCTGACAGAGGAATCACGTGGTTCCCAAGGGTTTGATGGCATCATGCATGGTTGACTTCAGTTGGACTTCAGTGGCAGAAGTTTGGAGGAGTTAATGAGACAGCTAGTGGAGTTGTGTTCTGTTTATTTTAGTTGAACTGGTTGAGATTAGTTTAACTAGCTAATCAGTTAGTTATGAGTGGAGTGAATTAAATATTATTTAATTCATTAATTAGTAACTCATTATTCAACTCAAGAACACATCAGTTCACTACAGTGCATGATCAGTTCAGTGGAGACCGGTGAAAGAGGTAGATGAAAGGGTGGAGTTAGCTATTAGTGGCGACATCAGTTGTGCATGAGATTTGCACCACACTTGGAGGAATTTCCCATGATGATTGCGCTGTCAAGCCAAGGAGATTCGAACCTTGGATCTCTCATTAGACCAGCCTTGATTGCGCAATAGAGGCGGGCAATTAGTGGATGAGTTTTGAACCTGTGACTTGTTCAAAACCAAGCTAGTTTGTGTGTAACTTTTGGAGACAGTACTGAGTACTTGTGAGGAGTATTGTACTGAGATTGTTACATGTTCTCTTCCATCTTAATATACAAAATAGCTAGGGGTTTTCAGCTATAAGCTTTCCCCATACATACTGTGTAATGTGTGTGATGTTTTGATGATCTTTTGATCGCATACCGCTTGTTTATTTCCGCATGTGTGATGATCTGAGTGGAAGAGATTATGTGTTGCATATGAATTCGAATTGATATGTGATCAGGATAATCTCGGTGGATAAATATCATTATTCAGCAAATTTCTACAAAATCTAGTTTTCTCCTAGATGGAATGTCCAACTAAATTTCTTGATGAGTCAAATAATAAATAGACAAAGAGAGATTTTAAATGAGCTACCATGAGCTCAATTTGGAGTTGCGGAAGGCCTCCCAAAATTGCCTACAACAACACTCTGCATTTCTACACCCACATTCTGCACTTTTTGACCAATCTTGGGAAACTCAACTTTTGACAAGAAAAATCAACTCCAATAATAAATAAAAAGGTATATTTGGAAATTATACCATATAATGTTTCCAACGAGCTATCCATATCCCAATTTGGACATCGGGAAGGCCTCCAAAAGTGGTCTTCAAAAAGGCGTTACACACAAAGGGCACGTTTTATTTTTGCACAGTGAAATTGCTAAACGCGCATCACCTTGGATGCTAAAATATTTTTTCAAGCATATAATGGAAAAATGGACACCACCAGTAGATTCATAATGATTAGAACATCAACCCTGTGCATTTTCTAAGCTTTTGGAGGAGAACTAGTCACTGAAAAGGACAAAAAACTATCAAAAAACCATTTTTTTGCCTCAATTTTTTCCTGGTCGCTGCGCGTTTACTAGTCTTAGGATAAGTTATTTTTGATAAGGAAAATGGGCCTAATTTTTCAAACTGAAGGTAAGTTCTGAAAATTATACTTGAAGGGATTTCCAATGAGCCATCTCGGAGAAAATTTGGAAATCGGGAAGGCACCCAAATTCAGCCTTGAATAGAGAGGATGCATTTGATAGGAAAAGGGCACATTTAACAAGAAAATGGTGCATTTGGTAGTCTTCTGAAATCTTCTGAGTTTCACTCCAGTTTTGATTTTTATTTTGGGAAATTTTTAATTTACCTATGTAAATGATGAATATGAATGTAATTATCATGTTTTTACTATTTACTAGGGTAAATACATTAGGTAAATCAAGCAAATGAGGTGTAATGAATTAGTTCACAAAAGTTAGGGATGAGTCACTTTGACCACCCTACACTCTAGGTTTCAGTTCAAAATTTATGGGATCAGATCCTCCTCTCATGGATTCGACCCCTGAGGTTGGGAGAGGTTTTTTGAGGCCTATATCATGTCATTTTTTACTCATTTTCAAGGGTTGGAAGTTTGAATGAGTTTTATTTTGCTAGTTGATCAAGGGAACTTGTACTTAGTTTTGGCCAAGCTAATAAATAGGAGTTGCAACTAAATTTATGGGATACCTATGGATTTGAATGTATTTCATAGTTTATTCTTCAGCACATATGTTTGAATGTATTGTTCATGTCACTTTCATTTCTATGTTATGATCTTTTACAAGTTAGAAATTTAGAATACATGTTTGCCATGCTCTGTTTTGGGTAACTGATCATATTGTGTTCATTATCTTATGTCTGAGAGAAATACATCTCATATGATTTTCTCGGCCTTCTTACAGTTTCAAAACCATTCCAAAACCATTTCCTTCAAGTGATTGGCATTGTACCTATCTTGCCCCATTGATCCCTGCAACCCTAAATCATTTTCCCTGACCTAGATTTCTTGCCCTAATTCCTTTATCTAGTGATTTTCCCAACCAAATAAATTCAAAACAACCCCCTGCACTCTATACCTAGCCTAAAACCCTAATTTCTCTAGCCTTTTTGGTTGTGACCCTTTTTGGAGAGAGCCCTCTCTGACTTGATAGGGCTAGCTATCAAGTCAAAAGCTTGGTTTGTGGTTACCTCTACTAGGATTCCTTACTCAACCTTGGGAATCTGGTGGAGTGATAACATACTGGCGCCGTTGCCAGGGAGGCAAAAATACAAATCTTCCTTGGGAAAGAAACCACAAGGATCGGATCTGATTGTTGATGGTGGATAGTAGTCAGATGCATATGAAGGTTGAACCATTCACCTGGCGACTCCATTGACTGAAAGATCTAGAAAATCAACACTTTATGGCGACTCCACTGCATGAAGATCAGTAGCTTCAAGAATTTTCAAGATGGAAATTGTTGAAAGAAGGTATTCTCCCATGAGTCGGGATCACATTCTAGGTTTCCCAAATAAAATGCCTAAGGTAGATTGGCAAAGGAATTTGCCTATGTTTAAAGATGATGATAGGAATGATGCTGCTTTACATTTGGTTAAATTTCACATGCATACATGCAAGTTGAAGGTGGAATTTCCTAAAGATTGTATTTTAAAGTTGTTCATGGCTTCTCTTGAAGGAAAAGCACGATCTTGGTATGAAGGTTTGCCACCTGCCAGTATTTGTTCTCTTAGATTTTTCCATTCAATATTTTATGAAGAATACAAGGAGTCCTACCCTTCTTTGTCTTTAGTTAATAATTTTCGTGATCAATTTAAGGTTTTAATTCAAAACCTAGAGGATTCTTATGATGAGAATGAGTTCATGGATGAAGAGATCTTGGAGGCTTTGCAGTACAATCCTTTTCATCACCAAAAAGAGCAAGTGTTTTATCTCATGGAAGAAAAGGATGATGTATATTGTCTTGATGTTCATAAAGATTTCCCACAGGAGACAATTCTTGCAGAAATATAACAAGTTGATCAGCCAAAGGTTGAAGAAGATATTCAACATCCTTGTGAATCTTTAGGAGAGAAAGAAGACAATTATTGTGTGATCAAAAGAAAAAAAAATTACTTTCTCCTCTGTCTGAAGATGAGATATATCAGCTCTTGAACAGTCATATTACAACCCAAGATAATGCAAGTTTGCGGTGTTCACATAGTCAAGAATGTGTTGGTAAAACTTCTTCCATTTTTGAAAATGAAAATCTAAGCTTAAATGAGAACAATCTTGAAACTATATTTATAGATCATCATGAAGACAAACAATCTCCTTTTCAATGTTCATATTTGATGAAGTTTCTCCTGAACCTGATTTTCCTAAGTACGATAAATCTTAAGATAATTTCGTGAGGAGCATGATGAAACTATATAGGATATTGCTGTGAGTAAACCAATTTATGATGATGATTCCCTGCAAGGAGAACATCTAGCAGATATTGTTGTTTTTTATGAAGATGATAGGGTTGTCATGTTTGATTATCTTGAAGAATGTTTCTTGTTTAAGGATGACTTAAAATATGAATTTGAGGAGTATAAACTAGAGAGAGACAAAATGCCAAATATTGAGTTAGAATTTCTCATGCTTAAATAATTTTCAGCAAATACTCAGATAGTATAAGGTTATACTTCCCTATGCCTTCCTATCGATCAACAACCAAGTGTCCTTTCAGATAAGAATGAAGGGAGTACTTGTATTTTTGTTGTTGGATCTCAAGACAAGGTAATGCTTCAGGATTTTCAAGATCCCTTCAGTAGTCTTTTGCTATCATTGGAGAAGATGAATGTTGTCTTGTTTGTCAGCATAAGTCTTGGTTTCAGTTTTTATTGTGATTTGCCTACATGTACATCATTATGCCCACTCGAGGAAAGTGAGAGTGGAACTTCAGTAAGTAGCCATCTCCTGGATTGGTTACACTTGAAGGATCATTTCACCAAATCAACAATTGTACAATAGATTAGAGTAGGTTGGTATCATTTCAATTTGATTTTATTTTATTTTTACCAAGTGTTGACAGAATTCATCAAGCTTTAAAGCCCGAGGTGAAGGCCCTAAGGCTTTGATGATCTGTTAGTGTGGGTTGAATTTTGCAGTGTGTTTTCAGTTTCAATTTTAGTCTCAATTTATAGATTGGACTCCATTGGCCAATGGATAAGGCACTGATCAATGAGTTCCCAAAGATCTGTGGTTCTAGACACCTCCTTTGGAGCTATCTTCCCCAGCTGGAGCCGATGTTAGCACTGGTATTTACATCCCACCCATCCCGCCTTATTTTACTCTGATTTCACCTCATCTTCATCATTATCATTGGACTCGCTTCATTTTTTCACCATTTTTCCCAAGGGTGCCCAAATCATCATTGTTCACAAGCACTAAACCCTAATTTCCTCTCCCACTGAGCTAGGGTTTTCTATGGAAACATAGAAATTTGAGCAGAGGAGGAATAAGGTATGTCATATCAGTAATTATGAGGCCATTCAAACTCATAAGATCATGTATCCATAATTTTTTAAGAAATCATTCCAAGGGTCAAGTCATTTGCCACTCATAGGGCCGGTTTTTCTTCAAACTGTGTTTCTGACCAAAAAAATATGAATTTGACAAAAGTGAGAATAGTTTTTGTCCATCATAGGTCAAGGAAGAAAAACCTCCTTCAGGTTTTACACAAGTGTCATGGTTTTGGAGAAATTTCAAAAATACAGGTGCCACAGGAGAGTTGCTGCTCTTCTATAGTGACCTTGGGAAAATCTAGATTTCTCCTAGCTGGAATGTCCAAATGACTTTTTTAATGAGTCAAAAGATAACTAGACAAAGAGATATTTCCAATGATATATCATGATATCACTTTAGAGTTAAGTAAGGCCTCCAAAATTTGCCTGCAACAACACTCTTCATTTATGCACCCTCATTCTGCACTTTTTGATCAGTCTTGGGAAAATCAACTTTTGACAAGGAAAATAAACTCCAATGATAAAAAAAGGTAGATTTTAAAAGTAGACAATATAATATTTCCAACAAGCTATCCTAAGCCCAATTTTTATGTCGGGAAGGCCTCCAAATGTGGTCTGTAAAAATGTGTTGCACACAGAGGGCGTGTTTTATTTTTGCACAGTAAAATTGCTAAACACGCAACACCTTGGACGCTACGCTCTTTTTTGAGGCATCTAATGGAAAAATGGCTACCGCTGGCAGATTCATAATGATGATTACATCAACCCTATGCATTTTCTAAGCTTTTGGAGGAGAACTGGTCACTGAAAAAGGAAAAAAACCATGTTTCTGCCTCAATTTTTTCCTGGTCGTTGCGCGTTTACCAGTCTTGGGAGAAGTGATTTTTGACATGGAAAATGGGCTTCATTTTGCAAATTGAAGGTAGTTCTAGAAAGTAGACTTGAAGGGATTTCCAACAATCCATCTTAGAGAAAATTTGGACACCGAGAAGGCACCCAAAGTTAGCCTTGAACAAAGAGGATGCATTTGATAGGAAAAGGGCGCGTTTCACAAGGAAGTGGTGCATTTAGCAGTCTTATGAAATCTTCTGAGTTTCACTCCAGTTATAATTTTTGCTTTGGGAAATGTTGAATTTACCTATGTAAATGATGAAGATTAATGTAATTATCATGTTTTTACTATTTACTAGGGTAAATACATTAGGTAAATCAAGCAAATGAGGTGTAATGAATCAATTCACAAAAGTTAGGGATGAGTCACTTTGACCACCCTACACTCTAGGTTTCAATTCAGACTTTAGTGGATCAGCTCCTCCTCTCATGAATTCAACCCCTAAGGTTGGGAGAGGTTGTTTGAGGCCTATATCATGTCATTTTTTACTCATTTTCAAGGGTTGGAAGTTGGAATCAGTTTGATTTGCTAGCTGATATAGGGAACTTGTACTCAGTTTTGGCCAAGCTAATAAAGAGGATTTGCAACTACATTTATGGGATACCTATGGTATTGAACTTATTTCATATTTTCTTCTTCAGTCACATATTTTTGAATGTATTTTTCATGTCACTTTCATTTCTATGTTATGATCTTTTACAAGTTAGAAATTCAGAATACATGTTTTCCATGCTTTGTTTTGGGTAACTGATCATATTTTTTTCATTATCTTCTGTCTGAGAGAAATATATCTCTTATGCTTTTCTCAGCCTTCTTAAAGTTTCAAAACCATTCCAAAACCATTTCCTTCAAGTGATTGGCATTGTACCTACCTTGCCCCATTGATCCCTAAAACCCTAACTCATTTTCCCTGGCCTAGCTTTCCTTGACCTTATTCCTTTATCCACTGATTTTCCCAACCAAATCAATTCAAAATAGCCCTATGCACTCTATACCTAGCCTAAAACCATAATTTCTCTAGCCTTCCTGGCTGTGACCCTTTTTGGAGAGAGCCCTCTCCGGCTTGATAGGGCTAGCTATCAAGTCAAAAGCTTGGTTTGTGGTTACCTCTGTTGGTATTCCTTCCTCGACCTTGGAAATTTGGTGGAGTGATAAAACATAAGATCATGGTCATGCATGCTTTTTAATAAGTCATGTGGTGGTTCCATAAGACCATGACCATGCATAAATTTGGTGACTTGGGTTTTGCCCCATATTTGGGTCCTTCATTGTTGTTGTTTTTCAAGAAGCCATAAATTTTCATCCAAGGTGTATTTTTTCAAAGTATAATATACCATTAGAAAGGTATTGACAAGGATTATCCAATCATGTTTTCCATAATATTATTAGGGCATCATAGCAATATCAAAAACTTAATGACCTTTAACTTCACCTGTAGGAGACCCAACTGACCTAAATCTTCACAAAGGGTGTTTTTGTTTCCTTAGGTAAACCTTGGACATTTAAAGGGTAATGTTGCTTCCTTAGGTACCTTTGGGACATCAATAATGTTTTTTGTCGTCAATGACAACATAATGTGCAACATTTGACACATAAGATGAGACAAAAAGGTAGAAAAAGGTTAATAATCATGTTTTCCTTACTTAAGGTTTCATATTTGTTCTGATGTATATATTTTAACTAATTTATAATCATTCATGGATGCTCTCTAATATGTACTAAATAAGTCATATGAAAAGAGAACAAAGGACACATAGAATATGGAAATATGATTGTCTCACATGGGACATGAAGACATTGAAAACCAGACACAAAGGACACATCGTGTGTGTGTTACACATGCAAGAATGAAATATAGACATAAAGATTCAAATTTTGTCAGAAACTAGAAAATTTACAAGACATTGTGTTACAGGTCAATTTGGGCATCACTTCCAAAACCCAGATCAATATAAATTAGGGTCTATCAAACTCTAAATTAGTTGCTACATGCCCTAAACAAGTCATCCTATTGATTGTTTTCCTTCATGAAATTTTCACTGCTTAGATGTCAGTTGAAGTGTTCCATTGAGCCATCAACGCACCACTAGACTACAGTAAGTGCTTTGTAGAGAATCTACTCCTATGAAAAGCTGCGTTGTAGAGAATCTAGGCCCACGTTAGAGTGTGTTGGTCGACTGGGAGAAAATTTTTCATTGGATTCCAGGAATCTGCCCACCCTCTAGTGGCTTCTAGAAGTTGTTCCATCATATCACATTGTCTGATAACTTTGAATATGGACACCATGGAGCCATTGAATCTCTTATCCTCCTATTCCCATGAAAAAGGAAACCTCTTCATCAATTTTTGGAAAATCCTTGCAATGATTCATTAATGTAAAACTACCTTCATCTACTTATAAATTGAGAATTAATCATAGTTCACAAGAGAGAAAGAATATGAATTAGTAGATTTATGCTGGTGAGATCACATCTCTTGGAGGTATCATCTGCATGTAATGTTATGTTGTTGGAGTGATGTTGCTGGTGTGATGAGGATACGACTTAAGCTAGAGCGAGTTGACATCGAATCAATCCAACTGGTTGTAACTTCTCCTTCTATTTCATAATAAAGAAATTTGTTCCTTTCCTAATACATGTGTCTATGATGTTATATGTGTATTTAAAAATGAAATAGATTCAATTTTTTTAACATGAATAGATCATGTGCCTTTATGTTGCTTTATGTCTTCTGTTTGCCATTGCAGGTACCACTCAAGCGAGTTCAGTCCAATTGAGAGCAACGGAAGCGACGAAGGGAGGCGAGGAATAGTGAAAATATTACAAGTATGTATTCTTCCCTTATCTATTCATTTTAAGGAAAAGGGCAAATAGATTTCTTCTGTTGTTCTAAGTGCGACCACCACACTTAGGGAAAACATTTCTATCCGTAGGTTTAATTTCCGTAAAACAAATTGGTGACCATACTAGGGATCACTAGATCATCCTTGGTGGTTTTATCCTTGTTTATCAGCCTATAGTAGACTTTAATTACTTTATTTAAGTCACTTGAATGTGTTTTAGCAAAAGTAGTGTGTTTGATTGCATTTTTTTTAGTTTTCCTCTGGCACCAATGCATTGTTTCTCTTGACATAGTGCTCTGCATATCACTGGTGGCTTAGGGACAGTGCTTTGCAATGCACTATCTCCCACTCAGGGGTGTGTTTCTCCTGTGACCAACAAAAATCTATCATATTTTGTCTTTTGAAATTCATTTCAGTGCCTTTTTTGTTGAAGTTTCAAGTGTCGGATTCCCTCTAGAGACCAGATTTCCTCTACTATTCTTTCCTCACTTTTGATATTTGTTTGATCAATGCTTCTTTTTGTTTTCTTTATCATTGTCGAATAGCTCCAAAGTTAAAATTTTACATTTGATCAGTTCTTTATTTTTGGAAAGAGGAATTGTCATTTTAGTCTTCGTTTCTCTGGAAAGTATTGAGTGATTGTTTGTGCATTATAGTTTCTTTTTCGTTCATCTAAACTTAAAAGAAATCGAAAATAAAAACATGCATTTTCATATAGGGATTTTGAGTGTTGCATAGGAATAGTTAGTGATTTGCATTTATATGTGCTCATTGTTGATTTCTTACAATCTGATTGCTCTATCCCTTGTAGCAAATCAAATCGAAATGAATGCTTATCATTTTAATTGCATTCTAGGAATGTCAAATACATCTCGCGGTGAACCTGAAAGACAAACTTATAAGCAATATCAACTTAAAGTTTATTTGGATTTATCTAAGGGAGCATTGTCACTTAACGATAACATTTAGAGGTATAGGCTAGATATGTGTTCTAGTGTCGTTAAACATAGAAGCTATCGTTAATTTTCTACGATACATTCCAAGTGTGATGCCTCATTCCACGTACGTAAGTATATTAGAGCTCGTCCACGTAACTTCAGGTATATCAGGCGGTGTTCTAGTACGAAAAGTATAAGGGGATGCTCTCACTGTGTGGCTTCGCATTAGATAGTGCTAATACGAATTGGGCCGCCATGTACCATCAAGTATATTTGGGAGGACAACATTAGGTTGCTTACCATCCATAGGTAATCGAGTCAGTCGCCTTGTACACCGTGATACACCAAACACAAAATTCGGGGAGATTTCCTGCACGTACATAAGTCCTTGGTTTACTGGGGTGGTATATTTCAGTTCACAGTTGCTTGGTAAAACTTTTGCCTAGCATTACCCTCTTTTTGTTTATTTGTTTTTGTATTAAAATCAATCATCAATCGTGGAATAAGATCAACCCTTTCCCCGTTGTTCGGGTAGGAGAGCAAATAAACCACCTTTACTGCTAGAAGCTACATCTAGTAGATGAAGGCGAGCTTGTTATACCGAGTTCAGTAACTCTAGAACCTTTGGTGCTACATCTTCATCTAATTTACCAGAGTCGTCTGATCCTTTGAGTACCGTACCAAGTCTTGAGTCGTTTCGACCAATCCCGGTTTATCTACTATTGTCGAGACAAAACCCTCACAGTTACCTGAGGACACTGAAATCCAATTAAGTGAAATGGTAAATCTAGAACCCGAGCTTGTTCAACTGGAAGTCGATCCATAACCTATTGTTCTTTTACCAGAACATCTTGATCCCGAAGTTGAACAACAAGAAGTTGTTCTTGTGCAACCGTCTCATCCTCAGTCATCCGTAACCATTGAGTCTTCCTCTTTACCGCAGATTTTACCGCCTGAAATTTATCTCAGGCCTGATGGTGAAATAATTCCACCTGGTTTAATTTCAATAGAGGAAGAACTTCAGGAAGATACAACCCCTTCAACCCACACTCATTTTGGGTCGGGGCTTCATTTATATCCGTATTTTCCTCGTTTGACTTACTCTGCTCCTGTTGATCTTGTTCACTCTCAAGTTACCATAGATTCGTTAGAGTATTTCCTGGTTTATTTAACCATGGCTAAGAAAACATCCCAAACTGTACCATCTGTTACAGCTGCAAAAACATCTATTGTTGATTCATCTTCAATGTTTTCTACGACACTCGAGTCTCATCATTATGGTGGTCCATCCATCCCACTCGGTTACTAAGCTTTAAATGGAACCTAATCTAGTGTTTCCTCTAGTACATGGACTTCACCAATGTCATCATCTGGAATTTTATCTTGTTTATATCTTACAAGTATAGAATGTCCTAATCCTTACTGACATCATTAGCTCAATATCAAGCCCATCCATCTTATCCAGTACCTGTTGGAATCCCATCATATGAAAGTCAGTGTGTGCAATATCCTTATACCCCCCCCCAACATATGAAAGTTAGTGTGTGCAATATCCATACTCCATATGTTGGGGGGAAACAGATGTTTGGGCCATATGGCAGTACTCCGTTTTTAGGTCAATCTTATGCTGGAATGCCTGTTTTTCAATGGCAACCTACCTTGCATGTTCAGTCGCAAACGGTTGTCTATTAATATCAACCAGTTCAACCTATTGCATCTATACCTACTATGATTTTTATTACTTCTTTGGTTGTTGCTCAGTCTGCTCAAGTGGGTCTTTCAACCCCTAGCCCTCAAGTTTCAGTTCTACAGACTCCATCTTCCCAGGTTGGCATTCAACAACCATCTATATCGGGAATTTCACAACCACATGCTAGTTTACCTTTGTAACAGGCTTTGACTGGTCTCATTTATTCACAACCTGGTCCAAATTATCCTGGTGGGCAACAATTTTATCAAATCCCATGGCAGCCACAACGACCATTCCAACAGTATCAAGATTATCCAGGTCCTAGTCAACAAGCCTATCAAGGGTTTGGTCAACAAAATTACCCCTATCTGGGTTACCAACAACAAAATCCTTATGTTGGTGCACAACGGCCTATTGCTCAGGCAATTCCATCTTATCTTGGTTATTCTCAACCTGATCTAAATCAACAGTTGTCATTTGTTGCAACATTAGAGTTACCTAATTTAAACCGGCTCACTAATGATCCCTTTCATTATTTACCTTGGTAGCCGGTGATTCCTCATAAATTACCCTCTGATATTCTGAAATTCAGTGGAAATTCTGGAGAAGACCCATCTACGCGTGTTATGACTTATAATTTATGGTGTTCATCAAATTCCTTGAATGATTATTCTGTTAGACTGCATCTTTTCCAGCGAACACTTACTAATCAGGCTGCGAAATGGTACATTGAATTACCACGAGCTTCTTTCAATAAATTTACAGCTTTAGTCACTACTTTTTTAACCCACTTCCAATTACCCATCATATATGAAACTAGAATGGAACTCTTGACCAGATTTAAACATACCACTACTACTCATATATCAAATCATATACATGATTGGCGTCTTCGTCATCGAATGGTTAAAACATTTGTTCCTTATCAGATTTTAGCTGAGTGGTTTATAAAGTCCTTGTTGCCATCTATCACCGAGGATGTGGCCAAATGTGTTGTTGTCACTGAAGAGCAAGTAATTTCTTGTGCTTAGTATATGGATTTGATTTACACTCAGTCTGGCACACTCTATGAAAATATTCTGAATGCATTGCGACCAAATTTTATTGTTCCTCCTTCTCCATCTAGTAAGGACATTAATGCCAGTGATGGTGTGATTGGTTCTGCCAGCACTCCGCTAGCAATTCAACCATCTAGTTATACACTTGTTGTTTCAAATCGAAACCCTATTGCATTTGTTCCTACGTCTTCTTCTGAAATACATTTCATGTCATCTGACAAGGGAAAAACTAACAAGCAACCCGGAAGTAAGAATAAGGGGAAAGATAAGAAGAAATTAAACTCACCCCCACAGGAAAAATCATCTGATTCATCTGGTTCTTTTCGGAAACCTCGTTAACCTTGCTTGATATGTAATGAGGAGAATTTTACGTGAGATTGTCCTCACTGCTCAGAAGTATCAAATATTTTTAAGACTTCTACCACATTTGCAGTGTTGACAAATCCTTTTCCAAACCCAGGAACACATATGGTTGCTACGGATCTCACTTCTACTTCGCAAGTTCTTATGTTATCCACCACTAAGCCCAAAACTGATGTTTTGGTGTCTACTCGAAGTGAATATTACAGAAATCCTCTATCGTCATCGAATGGTCAGGCTACAGATCAACCTACTACTTCAACTTCGACTACATCTGATTCGGCTCCACCGCCTATTATTCCTAAGTTAATAATAAAGCCACCGAAGGGAGTTGTTCATAGATCGAATTTCAACCCTCGAGCTCGTGCACCTAAGAATTATAATGTATTCGAAGATCTAGCTCAGTCACCTTCTACTATGTCAACGCTTGATGTTCTTCATAATTGTCCCTCCCAGAAGCAGGATTTGTTATCGACGATTGGTGGAATCGATTCGACAGATTCTAATCTTGTAGTCTTTAATCATGCGGGCTATGTGCCACAATTACCATAAAAATTAGCATTTTTTATTCAAGTACATGTCCTGAATCACACTATTCATCGGACTATCATTGATGAATGTGAATCTACTTGTATCATGTCTATGAGTTGCTGGAAGTCACTTGGCTCCCCGACTTTATCACAATCACCTATGATTTTGAAAGCTTTTGATGGTTGTACATATAAGCCTTGTAGAATTCTCAGTAACCTGCAAGTTGAACTAGGGGGAAAATCAGTTACTATTGAAGTTGAGGTCGTTGACGGACCCCTTGACTACAATATATTACTTGGAAGACCGTGGGTTTATGCTATAGTTGTGGTAGTATCTACTTAATTTTGTATGGTCATCTTCCCCCATAAGGGAAGCATCAAAATCATTTATCAACTCTCCTTATTTTCCTCTGGTTCCCAAGAAAATGGAAGCGTTTCATTTGTTCACGGACCCTCACTGTCTCTTCGGAACATTGGTGTAGGACTCTTTAAGGATTCTTCCCTAATGGGCACCTTTTCATTACCGTCGCATGCGACAACAACAGATATCGCAAAATAGAGACTTGAAGTATGATATCTTCCACTTCATCTGAGTTAAGGAAGATTCCCAATGATTCTAAAATAGATAGGTTGGGTGAAATAGGTTTTAGGATAGTTATTTTACTGTGTCAACCTCGTTAAAAAATGAATCGGGTTTTGAGGATAGTTATTTTACTGTGTCAACCTTGTTACAAAAATGAATCAGGTCTTGAGGATGGTTCTTTTACTGTGTCAACCTCATTAAAAAAATGAATTAGGTCTTGAGGATAGTTCTTTTACTGTGTCAACCTTGTTAAAAAATGAATCAGTTCTTGAGGATAGTTCTTTTACTATGTCAACATCGTTAAAAAATGAAACAGGTTCCTATGAGCATAGTTCCTTTTCTTGTGTCAAGCTCGTTAAAAAATTAAACAAGGTGCCATGAGCATAGTTCTTTTTCCGTGTCAAGATCATTAAAAAATTAAACAAATCCTCTCCTAATTAAGTCGAGTCTTTTATACGATCTCGTAAATGAAGCTTCATTCCATCTAGCTATTAGTAACCAGTAGTTTACTTAGGTGAATGAAATGAAGCTTGGGGGGCATTGAAACTTATCTTAATCACAATTTTCTCTATTTCAAGCTTGTGTAAAAATGAAACTACTTTCAAGCATAGTTTTCCTCCGTTTCAAGATTGTATAAAAATTAAACTTATCTCGAGCCCATTTCGGTTATTATTTTCAAGACTCATTAAACTCATGAAAATCCTGAGTTTCTTTTGCTATTATTTTCATGATTTTAAAATGTGCATGAAAATGCCGAGTTCTTTCTGTCTTTTCCTCCTTGTTAATTAAATTGAAATTCAACCATATGAGTACATTTTTATCACTTTTTTGAACTCATTAAAACTTAGGAAAGAGAGAAACGGTGTTGGCATGTGTTGTCCTTGATGGCAACCTACTTGATGAAATAATATTGTTGACAATATGATGCAAAGTGTTGTCCTTGATGGCAACCTACTTGATAAAGTTGATGACAACCTACTTGATGAAGTTGAACTTGATAGAGACCTACTTGATGAATTAAGGGGGAGATTGTTGGCAATGTGATACAATGTATTGGCTTTGATGGAACTTGCTTGATGAAGTTGTCCTTGATGAAAACTGACTTGATGAGTTGTTAATGATGTAAATCTGATGTATCTACATATCAGCTCAGAAGTAACAGAAGAAATGAATTTCAATAAGTGCCAGAAAAATGATAAATATGATGTGTCACAAGGCATACGCGGGTTTGTTAAGGATAAGTCGCGTATGCACGCGGAAAAGAATGTGCCAAGTCGCGTATGGTCATTTGCGCTCTAAACTTAGAATACCAAGGGGTGATACCATGGTATTGACCCATTCTATTGAGCGTTGGAATATCTATTTGATCCCGCCCAGGAATACCATCGGAAGTGGTGTGGTTTTGGCTCATGGTATTGATAAAGGCTAAACCTATATAAGGAGAAGAAAGATCATTGTGCAAGGGTGTGCATGAGTAAGGGTTGTGAATGAATAAATCTCTCTAAGGAATATTTGCATGGATGAACTCTATTCTTTATTGATAGATCTGAATCTATGATGCACCTATGAAGAAAATGATGAAGAGGGATCTCTAGATCTGAAATGTATATATATTTTCTAGATCTGTTTATGAAATGTTTAGACCTGAGATGAGGCGAAATACTTTCTGAAGTAAAGGATGAAATCTGAGTTGTTTATCTGATCTAAACAGCTGCACAATCTTGAAAAGTTACAGCTGTATACGCAGGTTCGCTTCAGTAAAAGCGCATGTATATGCGGGTCTGATTAATGAAAAGCGCGTATTGGAAGATAGGGCTTTCTGAAGAATACACAGAAGTATATGCGGGTAGGTCTGCATGAAAGCGCGTACATACGCAGGTTCAGTGAAGTAAAAGCGCGTATGGAATCTAGGGTTTTCTGAAGTAAGTGGAATGAAATGCCTGATCTATTTTTCTGTTCTACTGTTATCTGTCAATGATGTATTCATACAGAACTGGGTTATTTGAATGATGAATATGTTGTTGATTATGTTAATTGAAGATCAAGTCGTTGGTTGATTGGTTGATGATTCAATGAATGAATTGATGGGGTTATAAGTTTCAGTTTGATGAATGAGCTTAAATGTGGGGAGTGGGTCTAGTCTGAAAATATGATGAAAAGTGGCCTACAAGTTGTGTTGTATGGAAGCTGTTGGATCCAGTATGAAAATTGATGAAACGTGGTCCGCAATGGTGTTGAAGGTCGAAGCCTTCAGTGAGGGGGTTGTAGCTCCCTTCCAGTGGTAGCTGGTAAA
The DNA here is from genome assembly GCA_034641835.2 of Pinus albicaulis. NCBI lineage: Eukaryota > Viridiplantae > Streptophyta > Pinopsida > Pinales > Pinaceae > Pinus > Pinus albicaulis. Next base: position 1,354,470,855 of record CM076582.1, on the reverse strand, counting down.
CGAGTGTAGGGGGTAGTAGCTCCCTTCCAGGAGAGGCTGGTAAACGAGAGCAGGGGGTTGTAGCTCCCTTCCAGGAGAAGATGATAAACGAGAGAAGGTTGTAGCCTTCTGCAGGTGGGTGCCTGCGTGCTGGTATGAGTCTGTGCCAGTACATTGTTGTAAGATTTTTTCTTTATAATAAAATATTGAAGACAGAGACGACGACAACGGTGGTTTTCTCCCGACTTGGGTTTCCACCTTAAATCCTGGTGTTCATGTGTGTTGCTTATGTGTGATGGTTTATTCTGTTATTACTGCACATGCTTACTGCTAACTAAACACTTGATGAAAATATGATGCATAGATCTAAGTAAAGAATTAACTGCATAATAAGATCTCTGTATATACGCGAGTTTTATGAAGGATATCTGCGTGTATACGCGAGTTGGTTTCAGGAAAGTAGCGTATGGGTTTTAAAGGAAGAAAAAGTATAAAGTTTTGAGTATGCCCTAAATACTGATTCACCCCCCCCCCTCTCAGTATTTTTCCCAACAATTGGAATCAGAGTAGGTTCTTCTACAGAAGCTTGATCGCTTGAAGGAGATCCGTTGCAATGGGAAGTCATGAAGGAGTATTGTCTCTAAAGCCACCTCTATTCAATGGAAGTAATCTGTTATTCTAGAAGATACGAACAAAAGAATATTTGCAAAGTCTTGGTGCAGAAGTATGGGCAATCGTGGAAGAAGGTTATCAATATCCGGCAAGTATTCCTACTGATGCAGCAGAAAGGAAGAAATATGAAATCAATGCCAAAGTAGTCAATGTTTTATTAGGAAGCATGTCTGAACCAGAATTTGCTAAAGTGATGCAGCTAAATTCAACAAAAGAAATATGGGACAAAATCATTCTAAGCTATGAAGGAGATACAAAGGTAAAAAGTGCAAAACTCCAAACTCTCAGAATTGAATATGAAAATTTAAGGATGCATAGTGATGAGAGTATTGCTAGTTTCTTTTTGCATCTAGATGATATTGTAAATCGTATGAGAAGTTTGGGTGAAACCATAACCGATACTACTCTGGTGGAAAAAGTCTTAAGATCTTTGACCTCAAAATTTGAGTCAAAAGTATCAGCTATTGAAGGAAGGCAAGATCTGCAAACTCTTACTATTGTTCAACTACATGGTATTCTAACTGCTTTTGAAATGATAAAAGAAGGTCCCTCTCAAATCAGAGAAGTTGTATTTAAGGCATGTGCAAAAGGAAAAGAAAAGGAAGTTGTCAAGGAATCAAGTTATATATCAGAAGAAGAAGAAGCAAATTTTGTGAGAAGACTCCAACCAGGTACTGGAAGATTCAAAGGTAAGCTTCCCTTCAAGTGTTTTACTTGTGGGAGAGTTGGTCATTATGCTGCTAAATGTCCCTATGAAGAAAATCATGATAAAGGGAAACAATTTGAAAAAAGAGAGAGTTACTATGCAAATGAAAATAATGATGAAATGTCAAATGAGGATGAAGAAGATTCTGACCAAGTTCTACAAGTGCTCATGGCAAAGAAGCAAAAGAAGAAGGCTACTCAAAGAAAGAAGATACCTCAGAAAACATGTGCAGCAGAAAATGAAGAAGAGGAAACAGGTATTGATTGTTGTTCTTGTGATCCACTTTCTTGTGCATGCAATGATGAAGATAGTGAAAGTAATAGTGTGAGTCTAGAAGAAAATATCAAGATCAATGATGAAAGTAATTATTGGGATCAATTTAAAAAGAAGGAATCTATCTACAAAGATGTGATCTCTAGAATGAATGAAAAGATAGAAATACAAAATGGACAGATAGACAAGTATCAAAATTTGTACGTTTATGCAACCAATCGAAGTGAACAAATTGAAGCAGAAATCATTTGTCTAAAAGAAGATCTCGAAACATCAAATAAGAAGAATGAAGAGCCCCTATCATTTGAAAAGGAAGGACTTGAAGCAGAAGTCATCTCTCTCAAAAAGGATCTGGAAAAATAAAATAAGAAGAATGAAGAACTGCTACAAACATTTGAAGAACAAGAAAATTGGTTGAAGGAAGAAATTTTAAAGTTGAATGATCAAGTAGAAGAAGGAAAAAGGGTTGAAGAAAGTATGAAGAAGCAATGCCAGGGCTTGGAGGTTGAGGTAAATATTCTCAACGGTAAATTAGAAGAAAAAGATAAACTCTTGAGGTTTCAAGATAGTACTAAGATTTTGGACAATATTCTTAGTAGTCAAAGGTCTCCTTCTGTTAAATTTGGCCTTGGTTTTCATGAAACTGTTAAAGGAGAATCTAGTTCACAAGGAAGTGATAAAGAGTCAAAGGATGTCAATGCAAAACCTGAAGTGTTGAAAGAAACAAAAGGTCAACCAACAATCAGGAACTCTCAAAAGGAATCATTCCCTCCTTTGATCAATAATGTTGAATTTTTTAAATGTCACAATTATGGGCATGTTGCAGCCAATTGCAGAAGCATATTGTTTCAGTCACAAACAAACAGATTCTACTTAGAAAGGTACTTTGGTTTCTTCAAGGGATATTGTTTTTCATGTAGCAAGTATGGTCATAAAGCAGCTGATTGCAATAGAAGTAAGAATAGAAAAACACATTATGATCCTTATGCTTACTTTTCTGGTCATGCAAGATGTTATGCTTGTAACAAGTATGGACATGTAGAAAAGGAATGCAGGATGAATAGATCTGAGAATTTGGATAATTTCCAGCATACAATAAGAAATTTCAAGCAAAGCTGGAAAAAGAAGGAGGACCGGTCAGAAACGTAGGGAATATTGACCCTACTACAGTCATCCGCTTCTAAAGCTTACTTCTTGTAATGATTGCAGGAGTGATGTGAGATACATTAGAGGAATCAACAATGTATCATCACAGGGGGAGAAATATATGGTGATTCTCATGGTTGGTTTGGTAATTCTGGTTATGTTTATTTCTGACAGTGCATCTGATGTGAAGAAGACAGGTACAGGTAGTACAAATTCAGGGGGAGATGAAAGTGTGAAATTTTCAGTATTTCACTTTCCATACGTGGGTTGACTGAACAAAAGCCGTGTATACACGTGAGTTACGCTGAAGATAGTTGCGTATTCTTTTTTGTTAAGGAAAACAGTGAGATGGCTCAAGAACAGGAGTACAGGTTCAGGGGGAGCATTAGTCTAACTACTAATGATTTCATTGATTGGCATTGTATCTGCTTATTCCGTAGTTCTCATACTCAAATGATGATGACGTGATGCATGGTTTCTTATGATGAGATTATGAATGAGCCCTGCTTGCTTTTTGCTGAAGAATATCTTTTGTTTTCACACATGGATGAGATGAAAGTTTTATGATGCAGAAATAAGGATAGATCATGCAGAGTTTTTTGCTGATGACTTTTATACATAATTCCTACACATGTTACATCATGATTATGAATCATGAAGATCTTGGTGATATCGGATCACATGGATGATGGCCTAATACATATTGTCTATTGAAGAATTTGTTCTGGTCTGATAATTCCTCTTGGGAAGAATATGCTGATGCTGCAAAGAGTCTGAAGGCTTGGTTACTAATGTGCTTATGCTACAACTATTGGATGACACTTGAAAACACAAATACATTGTCCTTTCTCATATATTCCAGGGAAGCATTCAAATTTCTCAGATAGAAGCTAGGAGATGTTTCTACCTCTCAGAAGATCAGATCTGATTAAATTTCAGAAGATTAAGTTGGATACGCGGTTTTTCTGAAAGACAGTCGCGTATATACGCGAGTTCATACATAGAAAACTGCGTATGGGTAATTGCTGACAAAATTTTCTTCTAGGTTAGCATTCTTTCAGCACAACTGCTGTACTGTTTGGTATCTCTGGTGGTGTTCCAGTTTTCATATTTCTGTTTCATTCTCTGATATTGGGTAAAGATGCCTTGATGATTGGCTGTTGAAAGTGTTCAGGTTGCACAGGCTAAGGAGGAGTTTTGGTCATATGGAAAGGATGCATTGGATGCACAGTTTTAGGGGGAGCATTAGCCTTGCTGAATTATGCATTGTTGGCATTATGATGGTTCCAATTTATGATCTCTCTCTTGAGGTCCTTTTGATGTTGGTCATAAAAAGTCATATTTGTATTTTGATGAAAAGGTCATGTTGAGACCTATGATGTAAAATTGTAAAATTCAGTCATGTAAGGACTTGTTCAAATGTGTAAACTCACTTAGTTGGGTACTTGAGTCAAATTTGTAAACCCACTTGGTTGGGTAGTTGAGTCAAATGTGTAAACCCACTTGGTTGGGTACTTGAGTCACATATGTAAATCCACTTGGTTGGATCTTTGATGTAAGGATGAATCCTTGGTGATAGGAAGGTCATAGAGTCATGTACTTCATTGAAAATATGTTTTGAAGATTCAGCATGAACTCAGGGGGAGCAAGGTAACTTCAGTGCACATCAGATCAACAGAGCTCTTCTGTCTACATGAGGAGAAAAACCTTGTCTTGGTTTTGATCCGCCCTTTGCCCTTGATGTCAAAGGGAGAGAGTAACATGGTGTTTGAATAGGGGGAGAGCATCATGGTGTTTGCATAATGGTTATATTCAATGTATCTATCTGTTGTGGTGATCAAACACCATCATGGTTGCCATCAAGTCCAAAGGGGGAGATTGTTGGCATGTGTTGTCCTTGATGGCAACCTACTCGATGAAATAAGATTGTTGACAATATGATGCAAAGTGTTGTCCTTGATGGCAACCTACTTGATAAAGTTGATGACAACCTACTTGATGAAGTTGAACTTGATAGAGACCTACTTGATGAATTAAGGGGGAGATTGTTGGTAATGTGATACAATGTATTGGCTTTGATGGAACCTGCTTGATGAAGTTTTCCTTGATGAAAACTGACTTGATGAGTTGTTAATGATGTAAATCTGATGTATCTACAGATCAGCTCAGAAGTAACAGAAGAAATGAATTTCAGTAAGTGCCAGAAAAATGATAAATATGATGTGTCACAAGGCATACGCGGGTTTGTTAAGGATAAATCGCGTATGCACGCGGAAAATAACGTGCCAAGTCGCGTATGGTCATTTGCGCTCTAAACTTAGAATACCAAGGGTTGATACCATGGTATTGACCCATTGTATTGAGCGCTAGAATATCTATTTGATCCCATCTAGGAATACCATCGGAAGTGGTGTGGTTTTGGCTCATGGTATTGATAAAGGCTAAACCTATATAAGGAGAAGAAAGATCATTGTGAAAGGGTGTGCATGAGTAAGGGTTGTGAATGAATAAATCTCTCTAAGGAACATCTGCATGGATGAACTCTGTTCTTGATTGATAGATCTGAATCTATGATGCACCTATGAAGAAAATGATGAAGAGGGATCTCTAGATCTGAAATGTATATATATTTTCTAGATCTGTTTATGGAATGTTTAAATCTAAGATGAGGCAAAATACTTTCTAAAGTAAAGGATGAAATCTGTGTTGTTTATCTGATCTGAAGAGCTGCACAGTCCTGAAAAGTTACAGATGTATACGCAGGTTCGCTTAAGTAAAAGCGCGTGTATACGCGGGTCTGATTAAGGAAAAGCGCGTATTGGCAGATAGGGCTTTCTGAAGAATGCACAGAAGTATATGCGGGTAGGTCTGCATGAAAGCGCGTACATACACAGGTTTAGTGAAGTAAAAGCGTGTATGGAATCTAGGGTTTGCTGAAGTAAGTGGAATGAAATGCCTGATCTATTTTGCTGTTCTACTGTTATCTGTCAATGATGTATTCATACAGAACTGGGTTATTTGAATGATGAATATGTTGCTGATTATGTTAATTGAAGATCAAGTCGTTGGTTGATTGGTTGATGATTCAATGAATGAATTGATGGGGTTATAAGTTTCAGTTTGATGAATGAGCTTAAATGTGGGGAGTGGGTCTAGTCTGAAAATATGATGAAAAGTGGCCTACAAGTTGTGTTGTATGGAAGCTGTTGGATCCAGTATGAAAATTGATGAAACGTGGTCCGCAATGGTGCTGAAGGTCGAAGCCTTCAGTGAGGGGGTTGTAGCTCCCTTCCAGTGGTAGCTGGTAAACGAGTGCAAGGGGTAGTATCTCCCTTCCAGGAGAGGCTGGTAAACGAGAGCAGGGGGTTTTAGCTCCCTTCCAGGAGAGGCTGGTAAACGAGAGAAGGTTGTAGCCTTTTGCAGGTGGGTGCCTGTGTGCTGGTATGAGTCTGCGCCAATACATTGTTGTAATATGTTTTCTTTATAATAAAATATTGAAGACAGAGACGACGGCAGCGGTGGTTTTCTCCCGACTTGGGTTTCCACCTTAAATCCTGGTGTTCATGTGTGTTGTTTATGTGTGATGGTTTATTATGTTATTACTGCACATGCTTACTGCTAACTAAACATCTGATGAAAATATGATGCATAGATCTAAGTAAAGAATTAAATGCATAATAAGATCTCTGTATATACGCGAGTTTTATGAAGGATATCTGCGTGTATACGCGAGTTGGTTTCAGGAAAGTAGCGTATGGGTTTTAACGGAAGAAAAAGTATAAAGTTTTGAGTATGCCCTAAATACTGATTCACCCCCCCCTCTCAGTATTTTTCCCAACAAACGGTTCTCTATCAGCTCTTTTTAGACTCCCAAAATATGAAAATATTGTTGAGCACTTGTCCTTCTGAGCTCGTAAAAGGAATTGAAACGACATCTAATCAATATAAGTTTAACCCTTTTCTGGATTGAGATAGATTACTTACGAAAAATGAAAACCCTAGTCGAAAATGGCTAGGAGGTTACCTCAGGTATTATTTTACGATTTTTCGGATCTGAGGGACAATTATACGAAAATGAACTTGTGAATTTTTATTTTTCGTCCCTTTTTCAAACTCTCTAAAGATGAAAAAGGACTAAGTTTTCATTGTCGTTAGAATCATTAAAACATCAAATAGCGACAGACTTTTCCATCATGAAAAGATCGAGTTTCACCTTCGCTAGACTCGATAAAGTGTCACATAGCGATGGATTCACTCGAAGGGTGGAATTATACATCAAGCATATGTTATACTCCTCAAGCTTGTTAAAAAATAAAGAGGTATTGGTCAGCAATGATTGGGGAAAATTGGAAAGGGATAAAAAAAATTATGGTAGCAAGTCGCTCTTGAACATGACACTCATTCACTTCATCTCCATGACTTTTGGGTTTGGTAATCTACTTGATGGTCTATCATACCTATGGTCTATCACACCATCCATCACTTTGGTTTTGGGTCAATGCTTCCAACTCATTCAGTGTCATCGATATGTTCAAGAGAAGTCACTCAGTTATTCCTCATCCTTTGTAATACTCATAAACCTTCATTTCATGACCACCATCCGTGAATATTGCTTCATCAGTTACATTCTGTCTCCAAAATAATTACTCTATTTTTGTGTCGTTGATGGGGGATACATCGAGGCCCTCCTGCGACGAGTCACTTCCTGTCGACATCAGCTCATCATCCAGGAAGTTGACTTAGAAACAACCTTTTAGTACCTTGGAGCTTGCATACATTAATGGCATGTTTCTCGTTTTCAGCGATAGGTTGACATCAAAGGCCTTTGACCGAAAGACTTTGAATGGTGTTTGACATCAAATCATCTATTCACACCATGCAAAATGTATTGCAGTACCTTGAGAGCCATTATAAAAACTGGTGGTTTCTCTCACATCTATTAAAGGCTTACATCATTGGCTGGTAATCAGGCAGTGTCTTCCCATGTTCGACTTCAAATCACATATTCGCATGGTTAGACTTGTACCTTAAGCGATCGAGTGAACAAGATAGAAGACCCCGGATCTAGTTTCATCCATCCGGGCTGCAATTTCAAGAGTAGTACCAAATCCTCCATACGATGGTATTTACTCAGATGGTCATCCTATCATGGGTCTATATATGTAGATGACTTTCTGATGTTATGATAGTTTATGTGTTGAGTATGGGTATGCCTCCCTCAACAATTCATGTCCAAGATTAAAATATATCATGATGTAATGTATTGTAATTGATGCAAGTCACTATCCACTTCAGATCCTACTCATCACATCGTAAATCATATCAATAAACATTATCACTTTTGACTTCATGCTTTAAGGGGGAAGCTGTTACAGGAAAATTTGGGCATCACTCCCAAAACCCATATGAGTATCAATTAGGGTTTATCATACTCTAAATTAGTTGCTACATGCCCTAAACAAGTCATCCTATTGATGGTTTTCCTTCATGAAAGTTTCACCGCTTAGATGCCAGTTGATGTGTTCCATTGAGCCATCAATGCACCCCTATATTGCAGTAAGTTCTTTTGTAGAGCATCTACTCCTATGAAAAGCTGCATTGTAGAGCATCTAGGCCCACTTTAGAGTGCATTGGTCGACTGGGATCAAATTTTTCATTGGATTTCGGGAATATTCCAACCCTCTAGTGGCTTCTAGAAGTTTTTCCAGCTATCACATCATCTGATAACTTCGAATATGGACACCATGGATCCATTTAACCTCTTATCCTTCCATTCCCATGAATAATGAAACCTCTTCATCCATTTTTGGAAAATCCATTCAAAGATTCATTAATGTCAAACTACCTTCATCTACTTATAAATTGAGCATTGTTCATAGTGCACAAGAGAGCAAGAATTTGAATTAGTAGAGTTATGCTGGTGAGATCACAACTTTTGGAGGTATCGTCTGCATGTAATGTTATGCTACTGGAGTGATGTTGATGGTGTGATGAGGATGGGACTGAAGCTGGAGCGAGTTGACATCGAATTGATCCAACTGGTTGTAACTTCTCCTTCTATTTCATAATAAATACATTTGTTCCTTTCCTAATACATGTTTCCATGATGTTATATGTTTATTTACAAATGCAATCGATTCAATTTGTTTAACATGAATATATCATATGCATTTATGTCATTTTTTGTCTTCAATTTTCCATTGCAAGTACCAATCAAGCAAGTTTAGTTTGATTGAGAGCGACGAAAGTGACGAAGGGAGGCAAGGAATAGTGAAAAGATTACAAGTAGGTATTCTTATCTTATCTATTCATTTTAAGGAAAATGTCAAATAGTTTTCTTCTATTGTTCTAAGTGCGACCACCACACTTAGGGAAAACATTTCTAATAGTAGGTTTGATTTTCGTAAAACACATTGATGCACCATACATGATACAAATTAAATCATACAACTCAATGGTGATCAAATGAGAAAAGAACAAAAAATTAGAGCCATAAAATAGTTTTCTCATTAAGTCATCAAATTCAAAATTTATCTATGACATAGATATTGTGTTAGATTCATTAATACTATAGGTGGGAATTCCAATTGAAAATATATAATAGAGTAGATACTATAACCATAGATGGAATAATTCCATATCTTGTGATTTTCATTATTCCTCCTCCATGTCGATGATATTTTTTTTCTCTTAAGCATGGTATCTTGCTTCAACTTTCGTTTTTAGAATTACAAGTTACACTTGTAGGAGATGAAACACTAACAAATTATAGAGATGAATTTGAAAGAATGGGGAAAGACCAACAATGGTACTCCTCTCTTTCCTTTGACCTTTACTAATTTTCCTTGTTGATTGAGCCATTTTTTATGTGGAAAATTCCAAAAAGAACACTATTGTTTGGAAAAAATATGAAATTTAATTTGAAAATCCACCATTAAATCACTTATAATCCCTTCAAAGCTCAAATTTATTCTATAGATATGCACCAACAAACCTCAACCCTTCTTCTTGCATATGAAAATGAGCAACTAAAATAGGAAAGTCACTTTTTAGAGACCTGCAGAACTCTTTTTTACATGTTTCCAATATGTCATGACATAGCTAGGGCATGTGTCATGTCTTTAGGATGCATATCAAACACATGTATGACATGTTTTCAACCATGTCTATGTCTAACACGTGGGATAAAGGAATACTTATCCCTCCCCTCCCACCCCCCTAGAGGGAATGCCTTATTACTTAGGGTGCTAACATATAAAGAAGAGACATTAATTGGCATTGGATTAAATATGGGTTTTGAGTATATGTTGGAGTATCAAGGGTTAATTGAACAAATTAAGTAGTTATGTTTTATTTATTTATATTATTTATAATTAATGAAACAACAAGAAACCTTTAATTATATCCATGCTTCATCATGGAATGTCAAACTTGTAGGAAACAAAATATGCAATGGCGCAAGTAGAAGAAATCTTGATAGATGACATGAGACATTGCTTCAAAAAAATGTGTATTATTTGTGAATCACTTATTACTTTTGTATTTTTTTTTAAATTTACACAATGTATATTATATTATAAATACAAATATACTCACTACACTATATTTCCACCTTTCAGATGGTACGTGAACATGCATATTGTAAAAATAAAGCCAATCCACAAAACATTCCAAATAACCCCAAGTGTTATATCTTTTGCAAGTGATGAAGAAAGTGTTTGAATAAATTTTCATTGATGTCAAAGGGTCAATGGGAAAAAATTTGGTGATTTTCATGCACAAATAGTGAATTTGGATGCAAGTACCTTATAGATTGGCTTCCCTTGTCAAGCCATTTCTTTTGATAGGTGGCACGCCTTGTGGGTCCTCTTGGTTGGAGAGATATTGATGTTTTAATTTTTATGCCCAAATTGGATTTGTCTAGCACCAAAATATCTCCCCATAAAGTTATGGCCCTAATACTTCATTTCATCCCTAGAAGGAAGTCTAAAATTGTAAATTAATGTGGCCTAAAACCATTGTCCAATTCAGCCCTGAAAGTAATATTATAAAATAAAATAAAAAATTATATTTTTTTTGAGATATCTATGCCCCTTTCTACCAGTTGAATTTACTCCTTTAGGTCAGCCCCAAAATAGACATGGTTATTCAAAATTAAATTTATATTTGGCTTAGGTTGGCCCTAAAAATAGCACTCCCTTCAATTGATATTTATAGCCCAAAAAAGGAGCCTCAAAAGAAACCATTCGTATAATTATGTGAGGAATAAAACATCTCTAATATCACAATAGTTATATGAGGCCAACAAAAGGAGAACATCGGGAAAGATAGAACAAAGTTTTTGGAGAAGATAATTTTTTGAGTTCTAGAAATTTCTAAGACAATTATTGTGGTAGAAAGGTAGGTTTGTTCTGAGGCTCTATCCAGAGAACTAATTTGGACCCATCTAAGGCCTAATTCTCTGACTCCTTACTTTGCATGTCCTGAGACAATCTGAGTTCTGCAATTGAGGAGACCTGAGGCCTAATTTTTTGAGGTTTACATCACATGTTCAAAGGAACTCCAAGTTCTAAAGTTGAGGAGCTCTAAGGCAATTGTCTGAGATTTATTTCAACCTATATAAGGCATATCTCATCCCTGTTTCTAAGGCATTTTTGGCATGCCTAAGGCCTATTGCGTTGCCCCTTTCTAAGGTCAATTTAGACCTTGTTTTAAGGCAAGTATGTAGCTATTTTGATCCTACATCTGAGGTGGAAATTTGGTATTTTTTTAAGGAAAACCTGAAGTACTCTTTAGCCTTATATGAGGTTGAATTTTGGCCTTTTTATAAGGCATCCATGTGGCATAATTTAGCCTCTTTCTAAGGCATTTTGGTGGAAAATACAAATTTATCTTATGGTTGATCAAATCAATCGTTCAAGGTAGATTTGAGGTTGAAATTAGTTAAATACTGAAGCAATATCAAGTCCCCTTTTGAAGCAGACATCAACTTATGCCAATAGAAGTCTGGAGAAGATCTTGACATCATTCTTGTAGAATTTTGAAGCAAACCCTAATATCAGTCTTTTAGAAGTTTGGAGCAGTTTATGAAGCACACTTTTGAAGAAAATCTAAGTCACGTTTTGAGGAAGATCAACCGTTCATTCTGTGGAAGAACTTTTGAAGGAGATCTGAGCCATTAAAAGCATAGTATGAGGTTTTTCTGAAGTAGTTAATTGAAGGTATGAATTAGAATTTATTTTGTTACATTAGAATACATAGTGAACATTGCATACTTCTTGGAGCATGTCTAAAGTTAACTTAATACATATAGTAGTGATTGATCATTGTTCAGGTTCATTTAGTTGTGTGTAAATCAACTGTAAAAAATCTTTAAATAAGGTCATAAAGATTCAATTCATGTAACTTCATACATAAACTGGATTAAATGATTTTGTAATCACATGGTTGAGGCTAATAATTAAGTTATATATATTTGTAAATTAATATCTTTTTGCAAATTTGTGTGGCAGGGACTACGCTACCATGCAATACTTGTTTAATTTTGAAACTCCAATGCATATTTTAGATATTGAAAGTTTTGGGATGCTTCCAATGATAATAAAAAATGACATATTTGATATACATGTTCCAATGGTTGAAATACAAAAATGTGTATTATATTTTTTTTTAAGTCTAAGTGCATATTTTATATAATGGTAACACTAATGCATATTACATATGAAATAACATCAATGTGTTTTATTACAAGATTAGTAATGGTATCATTAAAGTGAAAGGTGCTTTTGTTGTATCTAGAATCATCAATGCTTTTACAAGTATATGCAATAATGCATCATACTCATTAAAATGCACTAGTATGTAAAGATGTATGAACCTCGTCAGAGCATTCAAATGAAGACAATGAATTTCCATATTGAGAGTGTGCAAATTCAACTTCTAGTTTTTGTTACAAAATTCCATTTAATCATGATAAGATCAAATGTGTTTCATAATAATATTTTTATTATTTAATTTTTTCATTTGTATATAAACATTGGATCATTGAAACAAATATACTAGTTGATTACACCTTTGTTCATTGTAACAACGTAAATCATCCATATATTTAATAAACAACTTAGCGTTTTATGACATTACACAATATGATAGAATAAGAAATGAATTTTATTATACATGGATAAAAGACCCTTCATCATGGAAAATTGGACAAAAAAAATTCCATGATAATCAAAATGTCATTAGATAATTCTTACAATGGTAACATGCCATTATTCAATTAGGGTGATATGTACACATTAAACAAAATGTTTGATTTTCATAGACAAACATTTCACAATACACAACTTGTAACGTTCAATTATGTTTATTATTAGTCACCCCTTGAACCATTTTCATTGCTCAAGCTACTTGCATGCCTCCTTTCTATTCAAATTACTTTGGGTGGGTGGGTGGGTGGGGGGAGGGGGAGGTGAATCAATATTTCACTTTTTTTTACAATTTAGTAGAAAAATCATTAACCAATAACTTCACATAAAAAGAACACACGATATATATATATATATATATATATATATATATATATATATATATATATATATATATATATATATATATAACAAGGTAAGATACAACTTCTAGATTTACCTGTTACAACTGGAAGGGCTACAACCCTAGGTTTACCAGCTCCCACTGGAAGGAGGTAAAAACCTCTTGAAGGAAGCTACAACTTCCTTTCCTAGCACTACCTTGACACCCTTAATAATAAAAGATAAAATAAAACTCTTGGGATGTTGTACCAAGGAAAATTGCATTCTTATTGGAGCATATCTAAAGTTAACTTAATACATATATTAGTGATTTATCATTGTTGTAATTGGGTCATTTTCCTTGGTACAACATCCCAAGAGTTTTATTTTATCTTTTATTATTAAGGGTGTCAAGGTAGTGCTAGGAAAGGAAGTTTTAGATTCCTTCAAGAGGTTTTTGCCTCCTTCCAGTGGGAGCTGGTAAACCTAGGGTTGTAGCCCTTCCAGTTGTAACAGGTAAATCTGGAAGTTGTATCTTACCTTTTTATATAAATAATTTTTTTATATATACCTTGTGTTCCTTTGATGTGAAGTTATTGGTTAATGATTTTGCTACTAAATTGTAAAAAAAAAGTGAAATATTGATTCACCCCCCTCCCCCCAACCCACCCACCCAAAGTAATTCCAATAGAAAGGAGGCATGCAAGTAGCTTGAGCAACGAAAATGGTTCAAGGGATGACTAATAATCAACATAATTGAATGTTGCAAGTTGTATATTGTGAAATGTTTTTCTATGAAAATCAAATATTTTGTTTAATGTGTACATATCATCCTAATTGAATAATGGCATGTTACCATTGTTAGAATTATCTAATGATATTTTGATTATCATGGAACTTTTTTTGTCCAATTTTCTATGATGAAGGGTCTTTTATCCATGTATAATAAAATTCATTTCTTATTCTATCATATTGTGTAATGTCATAAAACGCTAAGTTGTTTATTAAATATGGATGATTTACGTTGTTACAATGAACCAAGGTGTAATCAACTAGTATATTTGTTTCAATGATGCAATGTTTATATCCAAATGCAAAAATTAAATAATAAAAATATTATTATGAAACACATTTGATCTTATCATGATTAATTGGAATTTTGTAACAAAAACTAGAAGTTGAAGTTGCATATTCTCAATAAGGAAATTCATTGTCTTCATTTCAATGCTCTCACGAGGTTCATACATCTTTACATACTAGTGCATTTTAACGAGTATGATGCATTAGTGCATATACTTGTAAAAGCATTGATGCTTCTAGATACAACAAAAGCACCTTTCACTTTAATGATACCATTACTAATCTTGTAATAACACACATTGATGTTATTTCATATATAATATGCATTAGTGTTATCATTATATAGAATATGCACTTAGACATAAAAAAATATATAATACACATTTGTGTATTTCAACCATTGGCACATGTATATCAAATATGTCATTTTGTATTATCATTGGAAGCATCCCAAAACTTTCAATATCTAAAATATGCATTGGAGTTTCAAAATTAAACAAGTGTTGCATGGTAGTGTAGTCCCTACCATACAAATTTGCAAAAATATATTAATTTACAAAAATCTATTACTTAATTATTAGCCTCAACCAAGTGATTACAAAAGAATTTAATTCAATTTATGTATGAAGTTACATGAATTGAATCTTTATGACCTTATTTTAAAGATTTTTTGTAGTTGATTTACACACAACTAAATGAACCTGAACCATGAGTGACGTAAGAACTGCGCATAAAACTACTATGATAACCCAATGAAGCAACAACACAAATATTTTCACCCAGATCCATGATGCAAAAATGATTACTATAAAGGTTTAGTTGTTACATATTTGTTTCTTACATTTCCACTTATATTTCTTGCAAATTTAAAACTAAAAAATCAATTATCTTTCTTGTGAATAAAAAAATACAACATCAACTATGCTACTATTTTGTCTATGCTTCTATGATATGTAGTTTCTACTACACTACATGTAGAGAATTTTGACTTAGTTTCATCAAATGATAAAAGAGTTTGTATTTTTTTATTAATTAAACGAAATATTCATTAAAAATATAAACATGTTTTACAAATAATTATTTTCCTTCTTTATAAAGTATTACGTACATTTTGTAGATTCTTGAAAGTATATGGGATTAATAAAATAAAAATGATGGTGAAGTTGGGTGATTTTAGATAACAATTACACATTTGGAGACCACTAAACTTAGCCAAACACATCGGGAGACACTAAATTTAGTCAAACGCACTTGGAGACCCAATTCCTTCCAATTCATTATTTGGGTCAACATTAGATTGGAACTTGTGAATGTATTCGCAATATCATTCAATAAATTATTCATTCTTCCATTAAAGTGGGTAACAGTGATAAAATTTCTGGTGATTCTCTAGGTGTGATTATGTTTATGCGTAACCTTATTGAGCAATAGATAATATTACATTATTTTATACCTTCAATGAAAAAAAAACTTAAAATGAGAATCAAAACAATAATGGAAACCTAAATATTGTAATGCTCCATATCCATATATGAGGTACCATGGCTCCTAATTTTGAAAACAAGAAAAATAATTTCAATATCTTTCTTTGTTTGAGACAATGCTTAAGAATCCTTGCTCGTAGAGATGGTTTCCCATTTATTCTATAACACTCATGATGTGCATTATGTATTCCTCATTTCTTTCATGTTTCAGATATTTTAATCTAAACCTAAGCCTCCAAGCTCTAGGATAATCAATTCCAAAGACAAATAGTTACTCAGTTACTCATAAAGAAATGAAAAATAATTATATTAACAAAAGGGAAAATTACATTAATAAAAGGGAAAATGTAGTTGCACAAATCTCGGCAATGGCATAGAATTCGACTAAAAGAATGATTATTTCATTATACTCCATTGTATGTGTAATGGAGGTGGAAAGAAGACCTTCAAAATGTGAAGCAATAAAATGATTACAAATTGGTTTTTTAATAATGTTAAAAAATACATATATTTTTTATAAAGTTAAACATTAGAGCAGATATTAGTCAAGGCTCATTTATTGGGTAGTTAAAAGCAAATCGATGGGACTAATAATACTTATTATTGATTCAATTATATTTCTAATAGTCTCAAATTCTTAACTAGTTAAACTCAAAACATTTAATTATAATTTATTTACAACTAATTAAATAAAATTGGTTAATTCAATTATCTTTTCAACAATTTCATATATGTTATGGTAATAGTTATTCCTCCACCTGATAACTTTCCTTTTCAATATAAATTTTTTGTAACAAGTCACATTGCACACTCCCCTTTACCCATTTCCATATTTTCACTACTTTTGTAATCATGATTATGACTAACTAAAAATGCTATAAATTATTCACATACAAAAGTAGACATTGTTTTGAAATTCTTCACATAAAAAAGTAATCATTATTATGACTAAGTGAAAGTTCTTCAAATTCTTCACATACTTGAAGAGAAAGTCAAATCACTAAAATTTAGTTTTGTTATTATGCTATATTGTGGAAACCCAATAGGCTTTCAGTGTACATATCTTATATGGAAACAATTGGCACTTCTAATATATAGATATGATCATGTCGCACTCTTCCAATTTTCATTGCATTTTACTCATTGAGGTTGAGGCGCCTATCGTAGGAGCTGGTTAGACGTTGTTTCTATGTCTTCTAGCTCATTTTATTTTTTGGGGAGAGTTTCTTGAGAATTGGAAAGCACTTGTGAGTTATTTGTATCAGTTGAGACCTTGCAATACTAGGCCTTTCCCCACAAAAAAGTGTATAACCCTATTAGAATCACAATTCCTCCCAGTACATTGTACTTAGCGGATAGGTCTAGTGCAGTTAGCAACCTAAATTTTTTCTTTTGTGAAAATGCACAACCTTGAATTGATTCATTAATTTGATATTTTAGAAAGGAACAAACGAACCAACCCAAATAAATTCACTAAGAGAGAATAATAGATCCAATAATTGTCGTGATTACTATCATCAAAGGAGTGAATTTCGTCGTAAACATGGGCCCTTTTATAGGAATGATTATGCCTTGCAGATAATATGAAATTTTTGAACCAAACACTCCATGTGCCCATCAACCTGTGTTAGCATTGAACACAATTTGTTAATTACCTTCATATCCACCCACTATCCCAATCTTCAATTCAAAAAATTATGTAACATATAAATTTCCCTCATCCAAAGAAAGTGAAAAACCAAACTTACAGCATAGACCATAGATAGAAGGTTGATATCCCCTCGTAACACCCATCTGGAATTATCACGCATGATAGCTAGGCCCAAATTTGTCGCTTGTATTGTCCCTAAAAAACATATTAAGGTGGCCATGGAAAGTGGAGCATAATATTTCTTTAGGACTAGGTCTTGCACAAAATTGTGAATTACAATGTATGTATGCATATAAATAATATATATGTATAACACGCTAGCTAAAGAATTATTGTGTTGTGAGTAGTTACTTAGTTACTCGTATAGAACTAAAAACAATTCTCTAAAAACAATTACATTAACAAAAGGGAAAATGCAGTTGCACAAATCTCGATAGTGGCATAAAATTCGGCTAAAATAATGATTATTTCATTACACTCCATTGCATGTGTCATGAAGGTGGAAATACTACCTTCAAAATACGAACCAATAAGACGATTACAATTTGGTTTTTTTAATAATGTTGAAAAATGCATATATATTTTATAAAGTTAAACATTAGATAATATAATGGTCAAAGCTCATATAATGAGTAGTCAAAGGCAAAGTGATTGCTAGAATCGTGTCTTGGCAAGGACTAATAAACCATAATGTGATATGACTGTGTGAAATTCAAGTTTTTATAACATTGATATGTCAAATTTTCTACAATATAGTGCATAAATTCACATTAGTGTAATGATTGAGTACTTAAGTGATAGATTTCTTTACACTAATTCCTGCAATTGTAAAGAACAATATGTTCTTGTGTGCCACTATTTTTGAAAAAATTTAATGCCAATTTCAAATTTTTTAACTATGAAAGTTATAATATTGGTAAAATTGTTGGAAAAAAACTACTAAGATAACGCCAAGGTTTTAACCCATTTTCATTATTACTAAAATTTTTGGGTGCTTAGAGGTTTAGTGAAGGTTTTTTTTTTTTTGTGCACTTATATCAATAATGCACATGAGTGCACTAATGATTTATACGGTCGGGTGAAAATGTGAAGCTGGGTTACACTTTTTGCCCTTTTTTGAGAAAAAAAATTCATTTTTTTCGGTTCTTCAACTTTCTGCAAACTATAACAATTTTTCTGTGTAGAATTTCATTTTGCGATAAAAATAAAAGTTGTGAGAAATTTTGTTAGCTTTCTATTACTTATTTTTTGAAATTTGTTTATGTAGATTTGATATGTCAACTTAGTGTTTATTTGAGTGTGTGTTTCTTAACAATCAAAGGATTCATAAGAAGTCATGT
The DNA here is from genome assembly GCA_034641835.2 of Pinus albicaulis. NCBI lineage: Eukaryota > Viridiplantae > Streptophyta > Pinopsida > Pinales > Pinaceae > Pinus > Pinus albicaulis. The sequence goes on along the minus strand of CM076582.1, from coordinate 1,354,451,995 downwards.
TATGACACAATGTTGTATTCATTGAAAATTTGTGTTTTTGAAAAAACAAAATGTGTTACAACAATCTAGAAAGAGTCTATTTTGTTTTTGTCATATTTACAAAGCCAATGGATGCATATCATAATTACTAGAATTTTTTGAACTGGTCCAATACGAAAAACTGCGTATTTTGGATATGTTTCGCGTCGCAAGAAATTTCTTAACATATAAGTTATAAACTAAAAATCTAAAAGCTACCCATTAGAGACGACAGAACAATGTAATGCCCCATAATTTTTTCAATTTTTTTTACAATATATTTTGGGAGATACAAAATTTTTATTTCACTGAATCACGGCGACCCTCAGAAATTGTTTGCACCTATTTTATTAGAAAAATAATTAAAATTAATAAACGTTTATGAAATTCCATAAAAGTTATATTTCCTGAAAGTAGATTCAATTCTAAAAATGCTTGTCTTGGTTCCGACAGTTAATTAACAACCTTTCATGGAGTTTAATCAGTCCAAAGTTGCAGAACCGTTTTCAGAGCTTGCTTTTGCGTAATTGGTGACGCGTTAGTTCGGCCGAACTTTTAGTCCAAGTTCGGCCGAACTATGTTTTCCGCTTAAGATTCGTTAACTCTAATGTCTTAATAGTTCGGCCGGAAAGTTTTGTGGAGCCCCCTACTAAAAACACATTTCGCGTCAATATAAATTGCCGCGAAATGATTCACAATTTTCGCACATTTCGCACACTTCATCTCATTTTACAAAGATCTTGGTTTGGGTTCAAAAGATTTTCTTCAAGGTTTGGGTTAAAGAGAATTTCTTGGAAGCAAATTGATTTTACAAAATCTTGGTTTGGGTTAAAAAGCTTTTCTTCAAGGTTTGAGTTTAAGAGCATTTCTTGGAAGCAAATTGATTTTACAATTTTGGGTTTACAGAATTTTTTTGGAGGACATTTCTTGGAGGCGACGTGATTTTGGCAAAAATTGTAAAAAATTTCTTGGACGTACATTCAAAAGACATTTCTTGGAGGTAAGTACGTGTTTTGAGTTAAAGTAAATCTTTTGAATTTCGTTTCATTTTTATAAGACATTTTTCTCTCGAAATTTTTAAAGTCTATGTTTTGGATTGGAGTATGTATTTTTTACAAAAAAATTACACTGAATTTTTTTAAATTAAATCTTTTGTGATATTTTTTGTAATTGAGTTATTGTCTAATTTTTTGAAGGAAATTTTTTGAACTTCATACCCTATTATCATGGGAAATCGAAGAAGTTGTGCGAAAAAATATGATCGAAAAAGAGACCCTGAGACACGTAAAGAAGAAACGAGACAATCTCGCAAAAGAAAGTTAGAAGCCCTCTCAAATATTGAGGAGGAAAGTCAACCTCAAGAAGAAATTGAAGCAGGTATGTAAATGTAAATATTATGATCTATTGATATATATTTAAAATTTTCCTAATGTAAAATGTGAAGCTTAATTTTTATTTGATGAACTAGTTTGAAAAATATTTTGTTTAATGTAAACAGATAGAGATATTCCTCAAAATATTGAAGAAGAAAATCAACCTCAAGCAGAAATTGAAGCAGGTATGTAAATGTAATTATTATGACCTATTGATATATTTAAAATTTTTCTAATGTAAAAGGTGAAACTTAATTTTTATTTGATGAACTAATTTGAAAAATATTTTGTTTAATGTAAACAGACAGAGATACTCCTCAAAATATTGAAGAAAAAAATCAAACTCAAGCAGAAATTGAAGCGGGTATGTAAATGTAAATATTATGATCTATTGATATATTTAAAATTTTCCTAATATTTATTAATTTAGTGATTTATTGAATATGTACTATTTTTTCGAATATGTACAGATGAAATCACTATCGATAATGAGATGTTAGAAAATGTTGACACTCACACATATGGAGATAAAAAATCTGACCATGCTATACGATATCGTGTCAACTGCATTTTTAAAGATTATTTCTTAAATGAGCGAGTGACAGTTCAAGCTCAAATGTTGAAAGGTCTCCTATCATCAAAGTGAATTTTTTTAAATTAAATATTTTGTGATATTTTTTGTAATTGAGTTATTGTCTAATTTTTTGAAGGAAATTTTTTGAACTTCATACCCTATTATCATGGGAAATCGAAGAACTTGTGCAAGAAAATATGATCGAAAAAGAGACCCTGAGGCACGTAGAGAAGAGACGAGACAATATCGCAAAAGAAAGTTAGAAGCCCTCTCAAATATTGAAGAGGAAAATCAACCTCAAGCAGAAATTGAAGCATGTATGTAAATGTAAATATTACATGATCTATTGATATATATTTAAAATTTTCCTAATGTAAAATGTGAAGCTTAATTTTTATTTGATGAACTAGTTTGAAAAATATTTTGTTTGATGTAAACAGACAAAGATATTCCTCAAAATATTGAAGAAGAAAATCAACCTCAAGCAGAAATTGAAGCAGGTATGTAAATGTAAATATTATGATCTATTGATATATTTAAAATTTTCCTAATGTAAAATGTGAAGCTTAATTTTTATTTGATGAACTAATTTGAAAAATATTTTGTTTAATTTAAAAAGACAAAGATATTCCTCAAAATATTGAAGAAGAAAATCAACCTCAAGCAGAAATTGAAGCAGGTATGTAAATGTAAATATTATGATCTATTGATATATTTAAAATTTTCCTAATGTAAAATGTGAAGCTTAATTTTTATTTGATGAACTAGTTTGAAAAATATTTTGTTTAATGTAAATAGACAGAGATATTCCTCAAAATATTGAAGAATAAAATCAACCTCAAGCAGAAATTGAAGCAGGTATGTAAATGTAAATATTATGATCTATTGATATATTTAAAATTTTCCTAATGTAAAATGTGAAGCTTAATTTTTATTTGATGAACTAATTTGAAAAATATTATTTATTGAATATGTACTATTTTTTCGAATATGTACAGATGAAATCACTATCAATAATGAGATGTTAGAAAATGTTGACACTCACACATATGGAGATAAAAAACCTGACCATGTTATATGATATCGTGTCAACCGCATTTTTGAAAAGTATTTCTTAAATGAGCGAGTGACAGTGCAGGCTCAAATGTTGAAAGGTCTCCTATCATCAAGGAAATTAAAAGAAGCGACGACACTATTGGGTATTCGAAAATCAACCAAAGATAAAAAAATGAAGGAAGAGGTGATAAAAAATGTGAGTAGTGCTATAAAGTCAATTAAGAGATCTAGAGATAAAGATGTTTCAAATATACATAGAGGAATACAGATAGCAATGGTTTCACCAAGTACTCAAGAGAATCGTTTGATAACATCTATGGCACGAGCACTGGGAACCTCGCGAAAAAATCTGCACAAACATCGAAAATTTCGACTGCAAATAGATGTAAATGATGAACTCGCTTTTTGGAGAGCTATTTGTAGGCAACCATACAAAGATAGACTTGGAGAAAATGTTAAAAAAATAATATATGAATATTGGAAGAACAATTCGCGTGTTTCACCAACTACAAGACATGTGATGCGAAGAAGAATAGCACGAAATTAGTACGAAGAACATGAAAAACATCTCTTGGAAACCACTCAGATAGAGTTATTCAACAAGTTCAAAGAAGAGAATCATCAAATTCATGTTTCACTCAGTGCTTTTGTTCAACAAAAACCATGGTATGTAAAACCTATCACTGTACGCGACACTTGTTGTTGCCGTTATCATGTGGAATTTGAGTTATATTATGACACATTCTTTGATTTCGGTAGAACATTATGGAAGGATTCACCTCCTCCTTCCACTATCCGTGAATTCATATCTCAAATTCTATGTGAAAGAGAAAGCGATGAACAATTTTACAAAAAGAAATGTGTTGGTGGTAAAAAATGCGATGATTGTGGAAATTTGACTAAATTTCAAAACAAATATCGTATTGATATAAATGATCAATCATTGTCCAACATGAAAGTGAAATGGAAGAGATATGAATATATCGGGACATCGATTCAAGGTGCAAATAGTGTTAAAAGAATCGAATTATGAGAAGACGAAATTTTTCTGATAGACTTTTTGAGAAAATTTGAGGCAGAAATTTACAAATACACCAAGCATTCCCATAGAGATCGATGGAAAGACTTGCAATTCAAAAAATCTCGTGAATTTTTTCCACTAGGGACCATTTTGCCAGTGATTGATTTTGCAGAAAAGTACACATTTGTTCCACAAAAAGAAATTCATAGTGAATACTATCATTCTGACCAAGTCTCCATGCTCGTCCATATTCTATATAGACATGCTGAACAAAATGTCGATCATATAGAAAGCACGAGTGAAAATCGACATATCATTAAAGAATATCACTTTTATATCAATGATGATCGTACACATGATACATGTTTTGTACAACATTGTTTTGGAAAAATTTATGATTCATTGAAAAATCGTGGAATAACATTCAATGAACATTGGATATGGTCAGACGGATGCGCAGGTCAATTCAAATCTGCACGATCATTCTTTTGGTTGTGTTGTTTTCATAAGAAAACCTGCATTAAACATTGTTGGAATTTCTTTGAGACTGGCCATGGAAAAGGAGAACATGACGGTGCAGGAGCATGCATAAAATGAGTACTTCAAAGATATCAAATGAACCACTCTGCACACCGACTTGTGAACGCTGAAGAAGTTGTTCAATGGTGCATCGCTGCTCTAAGCCATGAGAAAAACCCATCAAGAGAAGTGTGAAGGTACATTCAATTTAATTTATATTGGAAATCTAATTTTAAACATTATACATTTATCATGCAATGATTATTTTTAATTGTATTTTGATATCATATTTACAAATTATTTTTCTAATTTTCCATATAAAGGTTTTTCTGGCATATGGGAATCGAAGACGTAGATAGATCAATTGGAAATGACGTTGAAACAATAAAAGGGACTCGAAAATTGCATTCAATTCAAACAAAGTTGTCCAAAAATGTGTTTGCATTGGATAAAAGAAAATATTCTTGTTTTTGTGATGTTTACATAGACAACAAAAAATCCAATTACGTTTGTGAAAACAAAATGTATGTGAACGATTGGAAACATACAGAGCTAAATACAAAGGGCAAAATGTCTCGTTATATGTATTGGATATATATATATATTCTAGAATGAAATTAATTTGTTTTTGTATATTAATTGTTCTTGTATATGTTTTTTGACCGTATGGTACAAATTATTTCACTTTATTTTGTAAGGTCAGATTCGGTCCCATATGGCCTAGCCTCCAAGGGACGAGATAACAAGTGGTTGTCCCCACTTGCCCGAATCTCAGCTTTTAAGTACAATTTTACTGTTTATGGCAGGCACTTACATGATGTCCTAGCCAAGGATAGATTCTCTTTGTTTCAAGTTTTCGGTAAAAGGTGTCACCGAATGACCTACTAGGATATTATAAATACTAGCTTTGTAAGATCATTTGGTATTCGAAAAAATTTGAAAGTCTTAGAGTCTGTCTGAAGTTTAGTTTCCCTGCTCTACATCTGTGAGAAGTTTCTCGATCTGCTTGCATCACGGTTAGTTGCATTGAAAAACTCTTTTTTCAATTATAGCTCAATTGGTACATGGTTAGTTGCATTGAAAAACTCTTTTTTCAATTAAAGCTCAATTGACACATGGTTAGTTGCATTGAAAAGCTATGTTCTTCCTATTGGAAATTTTTTCATTCAAACAAAACTACATGGAGAGATCAAAAGCAATCTTAAAATTCCAAATGTACTTCAACCATCCAAAAGGGATTTGTGCAACATTACTTGACATGCCATGTCAATTATAGTGAACAACTATCCAATAGAAACATTTAAAATTATATACCACATGTGCCAAATGTAGATTGAAACCATCCAAAACTTTAAAATTTTAAAAACTTTTGATAATATATCGTGCAACATTAAAACATTAAACATCACATGCGAAATGTAGATTGAAACCGTTCAAAACTTGAGTTTAAAAAACTTTAAATTATATATAGATCGTTACTTCACATGCCATGTCAATTATAGTTCAACTAGATCCAATATAAACATTTAACATTATATACCACATGTGCAAATGTAGATTGAAACCATCCAAAACTTTAAGTTTTAAAAACCTTTTGATTATATATTGTGCAACATTAAAACATTAAACATTTAAATTTCATTAAATATCACATGCAAAATGTAGATTGAAACCATTCAAAACTTGAGTTTTAAAAACTTCACATGCCATGCCAATTATAATTCAACTATCCAACAAAAACATTTAACATTAAATATCACATGCCAAATGTAGATTGAAACCATCCAAAACTTTTAACTTTTAATTTAACAAAAATATATAGATCACAACATTACTTCACATGCCAAATGTACTCCAAGCATCCAAAACTTAAATTTTAAAAACAAAACAAATTATAACACATGTCATTACATAACATGCCAAATGTAGTTCGGATGACAACATTACTTCACATTCACATGCCAAAAGTACTAAAACCATCCAAAAATTAAATAAAACAAATTATATTAACAATGTAATAAAATATGTCCAAAAATTGTAAATCTCACAAGTATCAAACTATATCAAGTTTAACAAATTTTAAGACCATCTAAATTTTGAAATCAAATCTACTGTAAATCATGTCCATCAAATAGAGACGGATCTAGCGTCTTTCCTATCAGAGTCTGAATCTGCACTGTATCATGTGAACCATCATGGGAAACCTACATACACAATGCACATGTACTTCAACATTAAAATTTGATGTTTTAAAAATGAATGAGAATATAAATATCTAGAACTTCATGTAAAAAACAAAATATAACAAAAAAAATCATGCAATACCTCATGAGGTTCCCTCTCCATTTGATCAACAAGTTCTCCCGTAGGAACCTCTGCAGCGATAAACTGTACAATATACATGTACAGTTATATATATATATATATATATATATATATATAATTTATATTTAAATTAAAAACTTACAAATGAAAATGCACGTGTACATATATAAACTTATTTTCAATAATATTAAAAAAAGGAACTAAAGACAACTTGTTCAAATGCTGTGGATGTTCCTATCTCCATCGCTAGAGTCCGCGGATTAAAAAAATCTTCTATAGGAACCTAAATTCAAAAAATTTTAAATAACTCAAAATATAGATCTCTCTCTCTCTCTCTCTCTCTATATATATATATATATATATATCGCAATTTTTAATGAAACTTTTTGAGGTAGAATATATATATATATATATATATATATATATATATATATTAAACATAAATTTTAAACTTGTGAAAAACTGTCCATACTTGTGGCTCATCTCCCAAGGAAGTAGAAGGTACATCTCCCAAGGAAGAAGAAGGTATTGCCATCCCAAAAACATCAGACGGAATCGGTACCTATTAAAACATTTTATCAAATTATATATATACATACATGTACATGTGTGGCAACAATTATTTATTTTAGAGTCACTTAAAAAACACTAACATTTGCCAACATATCATGATGGTCAGACCCATATGCATCGTTTGAACCGGAGGTCCCGAACGTGATATTAACATTTTCGTCACGCATCATGCCTGAGAACTGCAAATGGTGTTTTAACATATAATCATACATTTTTGTTAGATTAATTTACACATACAAATAAATGTATACATGTACATACACATGTATTTATTACAAATTGTACACATGTATATGTAAAAATAATTTCAAACCCTAAAGTCACTAACACATACCATTTCGGTGCCCTCTTCCTCATGAAAAATTAGGTCTTGCAAACCATTGCGACAATTTATTGCATATGTTCAAAGATCTTCAACATTCATGTTGTAAATCTCCTCATCTGTACAATAAACAAAATTGGCATGTGCATTTTCACGTGCTCTTTGTCGATTTAAACAAAGATCGACTCCACTCAATCCACTATGAACATTGTCGATCATAACATCCCTTGCTTCTCGACTTATTTGAGAAGTCACATCCATCTCTGATCGCAGAGTTTCGACTCGAAACGGTCGACTCACCAATGGCGGCTCAGGGCGAGGCAACTCCACATCTCGCTTAGCGCCCTTATGTTGATATAATCGACCTCTCCCCGGGCCAAAAAATTCTGAAGGAAGGTCATTGTAGTCGGGTTTCATACCCAAAAAAAATTCTGCATAAAACATTTGTGCAAAATAAACAAGAACCTCATCGTTCCATGGAAGCCTTCCAAAGGCCGCAAGATGTCGATCATACAAATAACTAGCTTTGTCTGGGTGCTTGAAATACTGCACCTTCAACATTTTTATTTTTGGCCCTTCCTTATAATTAAACATTGACTTGGCCTCTGCTCTTGTAACTTTTTGTTTTATGTCCTGCCATTTATCGGGACCTATCACTGTTTCTTTTCTCTTTCTCATTAGTTCTACAAACGAATCAGTCGTTGGCCCCAAATTTTTGTACACATTTACCATTTCACCCAATTAATGTGTAACTATTTCAAGGCTTTGTCTACTCTCAGCAGGTAGAGACAAAGCCATCAGATCTCTTTGCAATTTTTCATGAAGGCTTTCACACCTTTGTAAGGTGCATTCCGCCATGTTGGTTTCCCATGGTATATCAGTAATCTCAGCCAGATAAGTTGTGTTGGGTTGACAGCCTTCTTCTTGAATGTAGCGAGCTGCCCTGCGTCTATTTTGACCACTAGCTCGAACATTTTTGGCCTGTGCATCAATATATATATAATTTCGTATATTAGAAAAAACACGTGCAAAAAAAGTTGTACAAATTTAATGAAAAAATATTGAAATTGATGGCAACCTTGATGTTGTTGGTTAACATCTTCTCCAACATGACCCTCCTGAGAACCAAACCTAGAATGACGCTGCTGAGAACCAGACCCACAGTGACCCTGTTGAGAACCAGTAGCCGTTGATTGGCCTTCGTGGGAATAAATATCACCCCCTTCCCGCAACTTACTACCACTCATACCTCGACTGGTTGAACCTTGGCCACGCTCCATGGATGGAGTAGAAACCCTTCTCCTCTTGCCTCCTAAAAATTAAAATATGAAACTTATTAACAACTAATTTCACTCACAAAGTTAATAAAAAAATCAATTCCATATGCACACACATGTATGGAGATTTAAGATTATATTTAAATACCGTGAACATCCTCCGATCCCTGAACCTCCATATGGGATTCGGCTGATCTTCGTCTTTCATCCTCCATGATATATATCTATTGGTCGACATTCACAAAATATATTTCAAAAAATCAATTTGTAATTTAGTGTACACAAATTATGTAGAACACAACTTTCAAAGCAATAATTGATCATGTGTGAAACTAAATTTAATCGAAAAAAATTTTTATAAAAATGATAAGTTCACCAAATTGTGCTTTACATGGTGGGAGCACACTTGGTATAAAATTTACCACTTATACACTTTAGTTTGTGGGAGAAATGACACATGTACATAGTTTACCTTAAAGTTGTTGTGTTTTATGGATATTAAAATGAAGAACTTATATTTAGATCCATTCCAGAGATTGACTATAGGGGCATTTACTAGATATGTCACCTTTCATAAAAGATGAGATCCAGAGGCTACCTGGCCCTTTACAGACTCTACCTATAGAACTTGTAGAAGTAAACACTAGAGGCATTAACAATATCAAAGAACATTTTCATGCTCAGACATGGGAATGTGTCTCTTTCCCTATGCAAAAAAATAGTTCAAGGTAGTTAATCTTCATAGACACGTCATCAAGCAGGTCAATGTGATCATCCCCAACTTACTTTTCATGAAATTAGGCTTGGAATCCTCTACAACCTGGTGGATGGAGTTGAATGGAAACTAGGTCAAGGCCTTTACAAAATACATGCCAGTGAATAACACTTACTAGGTTATGCCAACAAATAAAGTGGCAGAAATGTTTTCTCCTCGAGGTTGTCCAATTGGGTGTGTAATACCAACTTCACCCATTTCCTAACAGGTTTCTCTCTTAGGTTACAAATGTATTCCACCTTATTAGTTATATATTTTTCAATTTCCCGTGGATTCCTTGAATTTTTTCTCCTACCATCTCCCTCTCTCACTCCCCAAATTATTGTCATCAAACATGCCCCATTGAGGATCTGGAGCAATGTTTGCACCATACTTAGAACCGTCATTGTTGCTAATTGAAATTGGAGTCATGTATACTAGATTTCTTGCTTAAGTGGCTCTTACTTGGACAATATCCTGAAATAGTTTGACATGATGGTCATATGAGGTTGGAAGCTACTTGGTGTAATTTTCCTTAAATCTTCAAAAAAACAGAGAAAAAATGTCATTTTCGATCATTTTTTATTAGCTTCTGCATACAGCAAATGTTATGACAATTGCAACACAATCATGTTCTATGAGCATGAATTATGAATGTCGCAAGCCAAATTGCAAGGAATTTTGCATTCATTTTAGGCAAAAGAAGGCTATGACATTAAGGTCCATGCTAGAAGAGGTTGATAAAGAATATAGTAAGACTAAAAACTAACCAATGATGTAATAAATGGATTTCTTGGGAGGTAGATTGGCATAAGGACTTTTGGTAGCTAGAACTTTTCTAAATAAGTGAATGTATTTGAAAACCAAACCTCTAGTTTATTTTGGTTTAGACAAGGTCTAGAATTGGAAAAGTGAATTCCCTCTTTCTTCCTTTATGTCCAACAGATTTAATTTGATTGAGGAAAGATTTAGAAATAAAAAAAATTTGGCATTTTATAATGTGTAAATATGAGTTTTAAATAAATGAGGCAAAAACTCAAAGGCCCATTGGACAAGGAAAATGATGTTGAAAATAAGATGCAATTGTTTATTACTCATTGCCATAAGAAAGGTCACCTTGTGGACAAGTGTTGGACTTTGTATCCAACAAGTCATCCAAAACATTTGAAGAAGGTGGAAAGAGATAACGACAAGAATGGAAAAGAGGATTCCATAATCGATGAGGGTCAAGATGATTCACATGATGAAGTGCAGCTAAAATAAGCGCCATTGAAATGGTTTGCTAACAGATGGTTAGATTTCTTATCCAATTAAGGCCTTGCATGTATTTTGATGTTTCATGAATTTCTTTGCAAATTCAAAGTATGGTGCATGAATTTGATGCACCATTGATGACTCCATTAATGACCTTGCTGAGGAATTTTATGCACACAATATTGACTTTGAAGATGGTTTAGAAGATGTTGAAGAAGTTGTAGATTTTGGTGTTGTCACTGAATGTTTCTTTGTTGTTGGACTTGATCAAGACATGTAAATTAACTTTACGAGCAGATTGGAGACCTTGAAGAGGTTTTAGATTTTGTTGTTCTATGGGACAAAAATCAATATGTAGTTCAATATTCACTTGGTTTTTATAATTGGATAGAAGAATGACTTAAAATGACCTTGCATGTCTTCTCATTTTAGCTCACTCAAATTTTTAGGAAGGATTTAAGTATCCACCTTTCAAGAATCACTAGAAGAGGTTGATAAAGAATATAGGAAGACAAAAAACTAACCAATGGTGTACTAAATGGATTTCTTGGGAGGTAGATTGGCATATGGACTTTTGGTAGCTAGAAATTTTCCAAATAAGTGAATGTATTTGAAAACCAAACCTCTAGTTTATTTTAGTTTAGACAAGGTCTAGAATTTGAAAAGTGAATTCCCTCTTTCTTCCTCTTACATGTCCAATGATCAGAATTTGGATTGAGGGAAAAGATTTTCCTAGAAATAAAAATTTTGCATTTTATAAATGTGTAAACATGAGTTTTTAAAATCTAATTAACTCATAAATTTCTCACAAAATACACTTAAATCTTGACACATAAACCCCTTCCCCAACAAAACTAGTTTGTCCATATTCAAATCAAGTTGGTATCAAAGTACAATTTAGCTCATTTTAGTCAAGGTTAGTTAGAAGAATTAGTTATTGGTTTTTGTCTTCAATTTCCTCTCAAAATGAATGTGTACGTGCTTTTGAGAGACACACTAGAGGAATAAGGTCCAAATTTTTGATGAAAATGTGCTATGAAAGTAAAGGGTTAAAGGCAAACATGTACAAGGTATAGTTGAGCCAAATGTTGTTGAGGAAGGGCCTAATTATTTGGGTCTTGGTTATGGAAAACATGATGGAGAATGCTCCAAAGCCAAGGAGGCACATGAAGTTGTTCCAAGAAGGAATTTTATTTCGTGTTCATTACCTCAAGCTTGTGAAGTTTGTATTCATGATGAATGGAAAATTTTGACACCCACTTTGCAAGAAGATGTTAATAATCATGCAGCTAATGAGAATGTAAAAGAAGAGGATGTTGAAAGCTCTAGAGTCATTGAATTCATTGCTAGTATTCAAAGGAGAGCCACTACCTCATGTCAAATTCACCTCCTCAAGAAGGCGACAACGGTGAATGTTCAAGGTATAAATTTGCCTCTAATCAAATTGCTTTTGATTATGATAAACATGGTAAATATTCAAATAAGATATAGAAAAGAACTTGCATGTTCCCTTTGTGGTTTGAATTTAATCATAATGTTTATAGATGTTGGAAGAAGATATCCATGCACATGAAACTTTCTAAATAAATGAGGCAAAAAGTCAAAGGCCTACTGGACAAGGAAAATGATGTTGAAAATAAGTTGAAATTGTTTATTACTCATTGCCATAAGAAAGGTCACCTTGTAGAATATTTTGCTACATACAACACTGAACATTTTTAAAACATAAACTAACTTCTAGCAAACAATAATATTAAATTAGATTTAATTGTTTGTGCAGTTGAATTGATGTGCATAGAAAAATTGGGAATAGATATCTTTGATACATACAACACACAAATGCAAAATCTTAAAAGATAAATCAATCTTGCAAACAGAAGGGTATTTAACTAGACATAAATGTCCATATAGATTCAGCCAGAAACCCAGACCTAGTCAAAGAAAACATGAACCAATGGTTTATTTCAGCTCTACATCAACATTGAAAAATCAAACTATTATGATGTGTTACAAATCAACCTACATGGCAAAGTGTTGGTCGGCCTAAAAGGAAGTAATTCTATCTATATTTATATACCTTGTCTATGGCTCTTTTAATAAGGAATAACTCGGCAATATCTGAAAACAGTTTACAGATTCTTGTAAGATTCAGTACGAATATGTTGATGGGCTTTCAGTGTGAAGTTTAAAGAGTTTGAAAATAGTGTGGATCTATTGTTCGGTCATCTTTGAAGTAGATTGCGGATAGTATAGTATGAAGCAGATTGCATATAGTGTGAAGCAAATTGCGGATAGTCTAAGGAAGATTACAAATTCCTGAAACAAATCTGTGGATATATGTTGCAGGATGCAGCACCAACTAATGTTGTTGATAAGACTGTTAAAATAGAGACATACCACGAACCCAAGGGTTTATCTAACCCTGCTGTGTCAAAGGTTAATGTTGTGGATAAGACTGTTAAAATAGAGACAGAGAACAAACCCAAGGGTTTATCTGACCCTGCTGTGTCAAAGGTTGATCAAAATAAGAAGAAAAAACAAGGCAGCAAGGAAGAAAACAATGAAGATGGCAGTGGCAAAGATAAGTTTGCCAGCTTGATTTTTATGTGTAATTCTCAAACAAAGCAAGAGTGTTTCCAATACAAAGTGTTTGGGTTGCCACCAACCAAAAATGAGCTTGTAGAAAAGGTGAAGCCCGGAATGAAGCTCTTCTTGTATGATTTTAACCTTAGACAAATGTATGGTATCTACAAGACAGTGTCTGCCGGAGGAATGAATGTGGAACCAAATGCTTTCCGAAGTTGTAAAAGGCCACTCCCAACACAAGTAATCTTTTTATACATGAAAGGGGTGCATCAAGCTTGTGAAGTTTGTATTCATGTTGAATGGAAAATTTTGACACCCACTTTGCAAGAAGATGTTAATAATCATGCAGCTAATGAGAATGTAAAAGAAGAGGATGTTGAAATCTCTAGAGTCATTGAATTCATTGCTAGTATTTAGAGGAGAGCCACTACCTCATCAAATTCACCTCCTCAAGAAGGCGACAACGATGAATGTTCAAGGTATAAATTTGCCTCTAATCAAATTGCTTTTGATTATGATAAATATGGTAAATATTCACATAAGATTTGGAAAAGAACTTGCATGTTCCTTTTGTTGTTTGAATAATCAAATGTTTATAGATGTTGGACAAGTGTTGGACTTTGTATCCAACAAGTCATCCACAACATTTGAAGAAGGTGGAATGAGATAATGACAAGAATGGAAAAGAGGATTTCATAATCGATGAGGGTCAAGATGATTCACATGATGAAGTGCAACTAAAAGAAGCGCCATTGAAATGGTTTGCTAACATATGGTTAGATTTCTTATCCAATTAAGGCCTAGCATGTATTTTGATGTTTCATGAATTTATTTGCAAATTCAAAGTATGGTGCATGTTGCATGAAGCAAGATGTTGAAAGTAGAGTTATGTTGACACACTTAAATGCAAAAAATATGGAAATTTGTACATGCTATTATTTGACTTGAGAGTCAGTTGTTTGAAGAGGCATGTTTTGTCGACTTGTGTTTGGTTGATGGTTTTGTACACCAATATGTAAGAGTACATGGAGATATTCACATGATGTGAATTTTTTTTCTTTGAAGGAGAAAAATGATATGTCAATGAGCTATGTTTCTTGCATGATGTGTTTTCAGTTTGATGGTTTTGTTTGTGACAAGACGTCACAAGATTTTGGGAAGGTCCACTCTTGAGCGAGAGCCTCATGATTACAACCTAATCATGAGAACCAAATGGGAGTGCATCCTTATTTTGAAAACAAATAGGATTCTAAGCTACCTAGGACTCAAACCATTATTTTTAAATTTGAAATATCATGGTGTGTTGTTTCAATGCCTGAATCCACAACCCTAACATAAATTTTTTTATTCTTTTTTTGTAGGATTTAGTTGGTGATATTAAAATTCAGTTGAATTTAAAATTCTTGGCTTAGTGGCATGGACCAAACATATTGTGTATTAAATGAGGAATTTCGCTCTCCCAATCATTTCTAAATCACCCATATCACCATGAAAACATGTTTTAAAAGAACATACTTTGGTATGGGAAAGACCTTAGGTTTCAAATATTATAAGATTGGATAATATTATAATATTGGTAATTATAACTATGTTTTTCCAGAGAGGAAAATTATATGTCACATTTTATACTAACGTTCTAAATATTTTTTTGAAGTTTGGATTATTGTTATTCTTTTATATAATTTAACATTAGATATAAGTTTAAATTGAAAGCTACTTAGATGAAATATAGCTTAGATATGGCATTTGCAAATTATTATCTATTTATTAAACTAAAGGACATAATTATTACACATGTTTAATTTACATTCAAATGCTTCTTTGATTTATCTCCTATAGCTTAATGTAGTGCTAGATATATAATTTAGGTTGAAGGCCCATGAGATAAATGACTTCTATGTGACATTTGTATTGAATCATCTATTTGTTGTGTTATGTTTTTCAAAGGTTTCTATTTTCTTTGTATTTTCTTTTAAATAATAAATTTTAGGTTTTGCTTTTTATAAAAATTATTTAAAATTATAAAAAAAACGGAATAACTAATACATCAATAATAAATAATGTTAAATGTTCTCTCATTTGCCTTTATACCGAAGTAGTAGTAGGCTAGAAAGGTCAATATAAAACATGGACTAGG
>CM076582.1:1354295777-1354436106 GCA_034641835.2 Pinus albicaulis | reverse complement strand
TGTGGTCTCGTACTCCCTCCAATAGGATCCTCCTCGCCTTTTCCACTTTCTTTTTCCATGCATCAAGATTTGCAACATCTATCACAGTGGATTTAGGAACATCATTGTCAATTAATTCCTTCAAGCCATTGTCTTCGAGTAGTGCCTCCATCTTGTCCTTCCAAGCAATATAGTTTGAGCTGACCTCGAGCGCATACTCCAACTTCAAGCCATTGAAAGCCATTTCAATCCTGAATCAGTTGTAGCACCAAGAAATTCTTTCTACAAATTCGAATTCTATCCAGTCACAAACTTCGCTCCTCCTTCACAATTGTGATTTCCTATGCTCCGATACCATGTAGAAATTATGCAACATGCATGTATATCTTGGATTCACCCGATATAACAATGTACTAAAGTTAAATATTGGATATCTTCTACAAATATTTTGCGGAATTAACAACACAATCTCCAATCACATGAAGCAAAGAAGAATCAAATCAAACACAACACATATAATTTCCCGGGGAAATATTGCTGCTCAAAACCCCAATATCTTCTATTGTATATTTAGCATGGATCATGAAACAATTACATATGTAAATCTTCTCACAAGAGCCCTCCAGTACTCAGCTAATTGTCTCACCTTTGTCATGCAAGCGACAACTACTTAGCCAATTCTTGCCTCCCGGACAACATCTGCCTTGCTTACGCAATCCACCGATGAATGCAATCCCTAAAAGATAGGAATTCTTGCCTTCCTTGACTGTGCAAGTATCATGGGCACTCCAATGGGTGTTTTTCTGCATGTGTGCAACCCAATAATCCTACAACTGATAGTCAACTTCCCTTTCACCTAGAACTCAACTGGGTCTCCGCTGGATCTGACATGCATGCAGCTAATAATAGTAAATCCTCAGTTGCATGTGAGATCACTATTTGTGAATTAATTAATATTTAATTCACTTGATCTCTCACTAGTGTATCTTCAGTTACAACTAGCATAACTGAGTTTAACTCACTTAGCTGAGTTAAACTGATTACAACCTGCATTAACTAATACACCAATGCACTTCGAACTTTGTTACAACTAGAATTACTCTGCATGTCTCACCGACTACCTCTAACTATAAATCCACTAGCTAAATGAATTTATCACTCTCATTTAACTATTTCAAGTCATCATTGATAATATATTACAATTTATTTTCCATATTAATTAAGGGATAACTAAAATAAACATGCACCCAAAAATAGCATTGTGGGCCCCACCCTAGTGTAGGTGCTTAATGCACTAGGCGTGGGTGCTGAAATTTTCTTGTTGAATCTCAGCAGTTTTGTAAAGTATCATTGTAGAGACAATGTTCACATTTAATTGAAAATTGTCACCTTGACATTCTGCTAACTGTATGAGCTCATTATCACTCATACTTCTCCCTTTGCAAGTCTAAACATATTAGTTCCTCATGTCAAGCCTTGAAAATCAGAAAAAGTTCCTAAAAGTCTCCTAAACTTTGGTATCGCACTTTCTGGCTATCTTGCCTGCGGTCCCGCACCCAATGTTCAGCTTTCCTGCGTTCCTGAACGCACTTTATCTTTGTTATAGGTGCGGACCCCTGTAAGATTAAAAAGGCGCAAGTAAAATCCCAAAAAGCTCAATTAAAGTAAATTCTGGAAGCTTCTAGAATGGATTTTGCGGTGGCAGAACCGCTCTTGTAAGGTGCATGAATCCCTTACCTTATGGAGCTAACCCCTTGATGTGAGGAGCTTATCCCTTTAAAGGAGGATTCTATCCCTTCATACTTGGAACAGAAAACCTTCTCTTTTCCACTATAAAAAGAGGCATTGGGTAGCCTCAAAGGGAGTTCAAGCTTTTAGAATATTTGAAGTTAAGTGCTGTTGAGATTTAGACTCAGTTAACTAAGACTTTTTGAGGAGAGATTACATACCTCTACTTGTCTTGGTTGGAGGAGTGCAGAACTTGTCAAAGTAAAGGAGACTCCTGCTTCGGACCCCGGAAAGTCCTGTGCAACATCAAGGCTCAAGTTGTAAGGATTTTCTACTTTTGAAATTAATACAAATATACTCGTTTTTCTCAATAAGCTTTCAATCAATGGTTTATTTCATAGATTCCTTGATCACTATGATAAGCATGGTTTATGACGATTTCTATACAGGTGCTATGTAATATTTTGCTTGTTTGTGACTGCAAGTTTACGAGGAAAACTCCTTCAAGCGCGCGAGGGATAACGACGACTTCAAACAAGCACTGGACAAATGGTAAGTCCTTAACACCTCTATAGAGCTTTTCATAGATCGTATATGCTTAGAGAAAGATTAGTCTATTTGGTTGTTTGTTGCTAGATACTTTTAGTACTAGGGAGATCGGTCTTGTCCGCAAGACGGATTAATCCATACAACAAATTGGCGACTCCACTGGGGAAAGAACTTGTTGTTTTTGGTTTTTTTTTATTTTGATTTGAGGAAACGTTTTTCTTGGTTTTTAATTGATTGACATCTGCCTAGGTAGCTTAGGTTTTCTCTATTTTTAAAAATTTTGAAATCCTTTAAGTTTTTCTCTAGTTTTTCCTGGGACCGCACTTTTCCTTGTTTTCACAGTGCGGGCAGTTTCACACTTTTCCTGTGTAAACAGTGCGGGACCGCACCTGTGATATCCTGGAGCCTGCGGACCCTGTTAAAGTTTTGAAAAACTTCATATTTCTTTCTTTAGTTTATCTTGATTGTGATTTTCAGTTTTTGTTTTCTGCCCAGATTGATGATTGTTTTTGTCAAAAGCTTTCTGTTAATAAGTCTCAGCAGTATTGGTGTTTTGATGATTTTCTAGAAGTTTTGCGTTTTGGATTGCATTTCACTTGGTCTTTGTAGCGATTTGAAGCATTTGAAATTTTGAAGTACCTCAGATTACCTTGGTCTTTTTGGTCTTTTTTGTCTTTTTGCTGGATCTGACCTAATTGTGAAATCATTCTGTATTGAGAAATAGAGTTACCTGTTTCTTTGCAAATCTTCGAAAAGAAACTTTGTTATTGGTTTTTGAATTTCATTTTTAATAAAAACATAATTGAGTGTTTTTTATCTGTTTGTTATTCTGGACGAATAGATCCTTAGTTTGCTGAACAACTAAGTAAAAAGATTCTTCAAAAAATCTTAAAGCTTTAATTCATTTAGATTATTAAAGTTTGTAGTTTTGAGTGCTATTAAACTTTGTAGATCTCGAAATTGGTTTGTAGTTTTGAGTGCTTTTAAAATTTCTAGCTTTCGTTTGAAGGAAAATTGTTTTGTAGCTTCGATTTTTTGGAAAATGAAAGGATTTTTATTGTGAGCTTTGATAATTTATTGGAAAATAAAAAAATAATTTCTTTCAAGTATTCTTTATGTTTAAAGAAGGAATTGTTTATTAAAAGAGTTGCATTCTCTAACTTTTCCTTAATTAGAATTTCATTGAAAGAAAACAATCTCATTATCATTTTTAGGTGCATTTTTAGCATCTTTTGGAAATCGAGTCTTCACACCATCAGAGTTTCATTTCCGCACCCATTGACTTAAGAAACAACTCTTAAAATTAACGCTTAATTAAAATTCATCTAGAAATCTTTTTATTTTCTAGGGCTCTTATCACCAACATAGCTTAGGGTAGTATCTTGGATTAGGGAGTAGTTAACTCTCCAAGGTAGTAAAAATAAACAAGTAGACAAATCTTGGGGTAGGAGATAAATCCAATTGTAGTTTGTATAATCTGGGAAGCTTCTCTTAAATAATTCAATCACGAGATCATGTCCGAACCTTTGAGAAAATCAATTCTGTTTCATTGGGGAAGATAGAAGATTTTGCATCGTGGCACATGATGGAGGGAAGCTCGGATTAACCAGTCATTTTGTTAAACAAAGTTGTCAAAGACTGTTCCAACCGCCCTTTCTGTGTTAAATTTCTACTAAGTTGGATTTCATCACCAACTAGTGTTTTTAGTACGGAAAGCTACTGTTTGTGTGTGGTTTGAACTCTTAGATTTTTAAGCGTGTGATTTAGTTGTTTGTTTCTTTAGATACTTTAGGTTTTTTCATTGAAATTTTCTTTGTTTGCGTGTGATTAGTTAATATTTAATCATGGCGGAATTGCCGAGACAATCCCAGAGACTACAAGGGAAACCCCCTGAATATTCACCAAGTCAGCTTGAAGGGCTTCGTGCTATGGTATCATCCAGTAGTGGTAGGATTAGATCAATAGAAATTGGAAGTTAATCCATAGTTGTCCATCCTGATCATCAAATACCTACAACAAAATACATTCAAGAACCGATTTCAGTTTCTGAAGTTACTGGTAGTATTCCTGCTTCCAGTGAACTGGCTAACGAACCCGAGATCTCTGAACCTGAAACTGAACCTTCTGTTTTAGAAACATCCTCAGGATTTATTTCACCAACTTCTAGTGATCTTGGTTCACCTAGGGTAAAAAATATTTTCACTGACGATCTTCCAGCTGGTCTTATTTCCATTGAAGAACTTACTAATCCAGACGAAGATATATCTCTTCCTGACTCCCCTCAATATTTAAATCTTAGGGAGCGTGAATCTATTTTCTACAGCCCTATTTGAACTAGTGCTTGGTATCTATCTTTAACAAACTTTTTAGAGAATCCGGGTCTTGCTTTTTCTCCACCTCGAGTTCCATTTCATCCTACACCCAGAGGTTACTATCCGCCATCCATTATGGCCGGAGAGTCATCCATGTTTTCCCAGACACTGGAATCATTTTTACACGGTGGTCCTTCTGTTCCTTCGGGATATCAGGCTCTGTCTGGTACTTTCTTGGGAGCAGCTCCTCAACCAATCGAACAAGTGTTGTCATCTGGTTTTAATGGTGTTAAAACTGAATCGTCGAATGCAGAGAAAATCTATATGATGTCTGGTAATATTCCGAATCCTCAACCTCAAGGCAGTCAGTTACCACCTGGAGGGCCAACATAGGGAAATCCATTGCCGCCAGGGGGGAAACCTCAAGATAGTCAGTTACCGCCTGGGGGGCAACCTTCATGAAGTCAGTTACCGCCTGGGGGGCAACCTCAAGGTAGCTTTTTCCCAGGACAAACTGTGGAATCATATTATTTTGGGGGACAACCCCAAGGATAGTACACACCTCAAGGGTATCAACCTTCAGGACAGTATATGCCCCAAGGTCAACCCCAAACTCAATATGCTCCTCAGGGTCCTTATCAACCCCAGCTTCAGTATGCGCCTCAGGGTTATCAACCTCAAGGTCAGTACCCAATTCAAAGTTTCCAACAGCCTTCTGGTCAACCATCCATTCAAGGAGTCAGGAATGTACCACTTACTTATCAACCCTACGTTCAACCAGGCTATGGTCCTTACGTTCAGCCTTCTGCGGGGCAATACCCCAAAATGAATATGGTGTGGGATCCATCCCAATATCAACAGCCTATGCAGCCTAATGTGCAGTTGCCTTATCAACCTGGATAGCCTTTAATTTCTGGTCCAACTCAGCAACTTGTCCAGCCTACTATTCAAACTCTTGCACCTGGTCCTGTTCAGCAAGTTGGTCCTAGTTCACCTAAGACTCTGCCTCAAACTGCTGCAACTACTGCTACGCCTGTTCAACCTGTAACACCTGTTTCTGGAGTATCTGTAACCCCGAGTTCGTCTATCCCTGCATCTGTGCAAATCCCTCAAGTCTCTGTACCCCAGTCAGGATCTTCAGTTCAGACTTCGGTTCAGATGCCTACAGGACAAGCCAATACAAGTACAATTGTCACAAGTCAACCGAAATTCATGTATCAACCGTACCAGGGACAGCCGCAATTCGGTCCCTATACACAAAATCCAAACTATCAGTATCAACCATATCCTGGCTATACTTATCAATAGCCTCAACAACCCCAGTTCGGTACGATTAATCCTGGTTTTCCAGGAGGTTATACAATTCCTAATGCTAATCCGATTCCCAGTTATCCTGGGTATCCATCTCCTGGAACTGCTTTGGCTACTCAAGGTTTTCGTGACCCTAACCGACAGTTACCATTTACCGCAACTTTCGATTTACCTGATTTGACGCGCCTTACAAATGATCCAATTTTCTATTATCAGTACTGGCCACCAATGTCTCATAATTTTCCCAGTGATATACCAAAATTTGAAGGTAAGTCAGGAGAGGATCCATCAAATCACGTCATGACTTATCACCTTTGGTGTGCGTCTAATTCAATCATTGATGATTCGATTCGCTTACGTCTTTTCCAAAGAACTCTTATTGGTCTTGCAGCCAAATGGTACATTGAGTTACCACGAGGCTCGTTTCATAATTTCAGTCAGTTAGCAACTGCCTTCTTGACTCATTTTTAGTTGCCAGTCAGATACGACAATGGCACAAAATTATTAACTTCGTTGAAACAATCCACGTCTACGTATATTTCTGATCATATCCATGAATGGTGACGTAGGAGACGTTTGGTGAAAGTTTATATTCCGGATCAAATTTTGGCGGAATGGTTTGTTAAATCATTGTTACCCAAGATTACTGAAGATGTAGCTAAAGTTGGTGTTGTTACTGAAGAGCAAGTAATTACTCAAGCTCAGTACCTTGACCTCGTTTATACGCAGTCGAGTACTTTACATGAAAAAATCCCAGACCTTCCAAAACAAGGTCAAATAGCTACTGCTCCTTCAGGGTCTCATGCCGCTGACGGTATGATTGGTACGGTCAATACTAAAATTAAGAAGAAATCTTCAAAGAATTCTTCTCCAATTATAACTTTACCTAATTCCATGAAAGGAGAATCTTCCCCCGAAGTTTCTGCCGATATTCATGTTGTGGAGACATCTACAGCTAAATCTAAATCCGGTAGTAAAAATAAAGGGAAGAATAAAAACAAAAATAATTTGAAAGAAAAAACTGATAAAAATGAATCCAATGACGAAAAACGTAAACCAAGTTATCCTTGTTACATTTGTGACGAAGATCATTTTACTAAGGAATGCCCACATTGGGCCGAGGTTGCAAAATTTGTCAAAGGTTCACAACCTGCTGTCTTGAAGGATCCCTTTCCAACTCAAGATAGTAAGATGGTTGGTTCTACCTCGACTGCTTCAGAAGAACCAATTTTGATGATGTCTCATGTAAGGATTGCGACGCGATCGCAAGATTATGGTACTAAGAATCCTGTTGATGGTAAAGAAGCAGAATCTTCTAATGCAAATACATCAACTACACCTCCTCCTATTTCTGGTCCGCTACAGATAGAGAAACCAAATCCAGACTTAATAATAAAACCGCCTGCTAAAGGTGTTCTTCGTAAATCAGCTTTCAATCCACATGCGAGAGCTACTCAAAATTACAACATTCTTGAAGACTTAGCTATTTCTCCTTCAGCAATGTCGGCTTTGGAAGTGCTGCAATCATGCCCAGCACAGCATAAATTGATTTTGTCTGCTATAGGAGCTGTAGATATTCAGGATTCTAATCTTATAATCTTCGATTTAGAAAATAGTACACCTCGTCTACCTCATCAGATGGCTTTCCAGCTACCAGTGTTAGTCAAAAACAGACCAATCTATCGATTGATGAGGGAGCTTCAATGTGTATTATGTCGATTCAGTGTTGGAAATCACTTGGTTCTCCTACACTTAACCAATCCCCGACGATTCTTAATGCTTTTGATGGTCGAGGTTTCCACCCTTTTGGTATTTTGCAGGATTTACCCATAGGGGTTGAAGGTAAAATTGTAAATCTAGATGTGGAAGTGGTTGATGCCCCTCTTGATTACAACCTTCTCCTGGGTCGTAGTTGGTCTTACGCTAGGACTGCTGTTGTCTCTTCGGTCTTCCAACTCATAAAATTTCCATATCAAGGAAGGATCGTTACAATAGATTAGTTAACTTATTTTTCTTCCGACCCAGCCTCTACAGAAACAATCCAGCATGTTGGTAAAGCGACTATCCCGTACAAGGATGTTGGAGTAGGTTTGATTAAAGATTCTGGTTTGTTAGGAACTTTTTCCATTCCTCCTCCTAACGTATCGCCTTCTGTTGCAACTATTCATATGATTTCGTCAGACTCTGTTATGTTTGATGATCCTTGGATCGTACCTTCCAAATCCGAGTTAGATTCAATTGATGGCATGATGCCTTTGAGTCCATTTGAACTTGCATATCAGGCTGTACAGTCATTTTCCGACCCCTCTTCAACCGAAATTGATCCAGTGAATGGGATCCATGAGGAATCACTTTCTATATCTAGCTCAGCCACAATGACATTTCCTGAACCTGTTCATTTTGATGAGCAGATTCGTGAATTATTGTCTGTTGACGATTTACCATGGGAAGATCTACATCACCGATCTTCGTTTTTACCTGAACTAGATCATTTTGAAGATGATTTCGCTTCAATATTTACTGCTGAATATGTCAAGGAACCGCAGAATCCATTGAAAAATCCTGATTCTGAGTTAAATTTGGAAAATATTTCTCGAACGATTCCCATTGACATTTCAGTAAAACCTGGAATAATTGAAAACATTCATATAGGTGCTTCCTGTACTGAAGAAGAAATTCAAACTTATAAAGCCCTATTTCAAGAATTCCGTGATGTGTTTGCCTGGTCCTACGAAGAAATGCCAGGAATTGATCCGTCAATTGTCGTACATGAAATCAAGACTTACCCGGATGCCAAGCCTGTTCGTCAACGTCTACGTCAAATGCATCCTAGAAAAGCTGCTGCTATCAAAGCAGAGGTTGAAAAATTACTTCGTGCAGGTTTTATTTATCCGATTCCCTTAACGGATTGGGTATCTAATATTGTTCCTGTGACTAAAAAACAAGGAACGATACGAGTATGTATCGATTATAGGGATATTAATCGAGCTTGTCCTAAAGAAAATTATCCAACTCCCTATATCAATCAAATAATCGATGATTGTGCCGGCAGTGAAATGTTTTCCTTTATGGATAGCTTTTCAGGGTATAATCAAATAAACATACTCCCTGCTGATCAGCCAAAAACAGCTTTTATTTGTCCGTGGGGGACATTTGCTTACCGAAAAATACCCTTTGGATTGAAGAACGCTGGAGCAACTTTTCAAAGGGCAATGTCTTATGCGTTTCATGACATTAAGCACATTGTGCAACCGTATCTCGATGATTTACCTGCTCATTCATCACGCAGGGCTGACCATCTTACACATTTACGTGCTATCTTTATGAGATGTCGGCATTATCGAATTCAGCTGAATCCACACAAATGTGTTTTTTGTGTTGAGTCGGGTCGTTTACTGGGATTTGTTGTCTCGAAAGCAGGTATTCGTGTCGATCCGTCGAAGGTCGAAGCTATTGTCAAATTACCTCCTCCTTCGACTTTATGCTGACTCCAAAGTTTGCAGGGGAAAGCAAACTTTTTACGTCGATTTATTCCTAACTACGCCGAGCTTATAAAAGGTTTTACCCGGTTGCTAAAACAGAACATTCCATTCTTTTGGGATGAGATCGCTAATCGATCTTTTGATGCACTTAAACACGCGTTGACCCATGCACCGTTATTGCATCCTCCCAACTACAACCAGGATTACATTTTATATCTCGCCGCTTCTCATTCCACTATTGGGATGGTGTTAGTTCAGGAAGATGAATCTCATACTGAACATGTGATTTACTATCTTAGTCGAAATCTGCATCCGACTGAGATTAAGTACACACATGTGGAGAAATTGGCTCTAGCAGCTGTTCAAGTTGTCCAACGATTTAGACATTACATATTGTTACGCAAAACTATGGTAATTTCTTATTGCAACCCTATGATGTACATTTTGACCAAATAGTTGCTAGGGGGGAAATATTCCAAATGGATAGTCATCCTGCAGGAATTCGACTTGGAATTTGAAAAATCCAAGGCGAAGAAATCCTTGGTATTTGCAGAACTAATGTGTGATTTCCCCTCTACTGATACTGAAACTGTGGCAGAGCAGCCCATTGCGGACGAATCTTTGTTTCTTATCAGTACTCTTGATCCATGGTATGGAGATATTATTGTTTATCTCCAAACCCAATCTTTTCGGCCTGAAGTCTCGCGATCTCAGCGAAGGAAGATACGTTTCCAATCCCAACAGTATAATATTATTGGTGACACACTTTATCGTCGTGGAGCGGATTCTGTTTTCCGACGCTGTCTTATTCATGAAGAAGCTGAAAAGGTTTTAAATGACTGCCATTCTGGAGCATGTGGTGTTCATATGTCTGGGTATGCCATAGCCCAAAAGATATTGTGCGCTGGTTATTTCTGGCCGTCCTTATTCAAAGATTGTATTTATGCAGTCCGGAAATGCCACAATTGTCAACTTTTTGATCGTAAGATGCGCCCCCACCCGCTCCTCTTCATCCCATAATTGTTGTTGGTCCTTTCGCAAAATGGGGTATCGATTTTATTACATGTAACCCTCACTCGGACGGGGGGCATGCATACATTATCTTAGCGGTAGATTATTTTACCAAGTGGGCCGAGGTGACGCCTACATTTTCGGCTGATGGCAAGACTGCTGCAACTTTCGTATTTAATCACATAATTGCTAGGTTCGGTGTTCCTCAAGCCATTATTACTGATCATGGAAGCCATTTTCGGAATGTCATGATGACTGAACTGACAGAACAGCTTGGCCTACGCCACGATAGTTCCACTCCATATTATCCTCAAGCCAATGGTCTGGTCGAAGCCATAAATAAAGTTTTAGTCACCATGATCAGACGAATTATTGGTATTCACAAGATGAATTGGCATTCCATGTTATTTTCAGCACTTTGGGCATATCGAACCTCAGTCAAAACATCAACTGGTTTCACTCCCTTTCAACTCGTTTACGGTTTGGAAGCTGTGTTGCCGATTGAATGTGAAATTCCATCTTTGAAATTAGCCATAGAGTTACTCCCAGCTACGTCTGAAGAGGAGAAACGTTTTTTGTACTTGGCTCAATTGGATGAAAATCGGAGAAACGCTACAATAGCAAACGAGGCTCATGTCAAAAGAGTAAAAGCTTAGTATGATAGAAGTGTTACCCCTCGAAATTTTTCAGAAGGAGACCTAGTCTTAGTTTATGATCAAGCCAACGATAAGCTAGGAGCTGGGAAATTCGTGCCCATGTGGCATGGTCCTTTCATTGTTAAGCGAAAGCTAGCAAAAGGGGCCTATGAGCTGATAGATTTTGATGGTATCCCTTTAGATAAGCCCAGAAATGGGTTATATCTGAAGCGATATTATGCTTAAACCTGGTGTGGAGATCTTTTATTTTTTAGGTTAGATTTCTTTACTGCTGGTGTGTCTTAGATTAGAAAGGTGTGCCTAGTTTAGAAGTGTGTTTTTATCACTATTCCTGTTTATCTGAGTTTTACTCTTGATATTGTAGATGTCGACGTCTCTTCAAACCTACATTGGTTTTTCTGATGGTGCTTGTCGTAGTACACGAAACATTTCTTCCGCAGCTTGGGTTATCTATTCACCCTTCCATCGCAGTTAGCTTCCATGGATCTTTAACTTGGCTTGTTGTATTACAATGCAACAAGGTTTATGCCACGGAAATCCGGGTTGTTGTTACTATTATTTTTAATATAAAAAGAAATTACATTATAAAGTGATCGAAACAATAAAACAAACAACATTCATAAAATGTATGCAGATAGCCGGTAAATAGTGATATATATCATAGTATAAAAGTGTTTTCAAAAAATATACATCGTCTTCAATCATAGGTTGGAAACACCTTATGATCAGCGAAATGGTAACATAAAAAGTCAAAAATATGAGTCTACAACACGATCATCCCATCACTGATGGTGATCATGATAAGAAACCACTGCCAGAGCCACCCTGCACAGGAACCTCCTAAAAGGTCCTGGAACACCAATCACGTATCTCTACAATCTGAGTGGAATGTCATCTATGTCTGTCTCTGGAATATCTAGAGTCAAACGCTCTAGATGATGCTCAAAATTAGTCAGGATTTCTGCTATTTGGCCTGCTGGAGCTGGTGCGGCTGCAACTGGTTGTCTTCTTTCATAAGGTTGGAGATGGGCTGGTCGCCGTGGGCCCACATCTGTATTCAAAAAACTTTTGGTTATTAATTTTCAAGACGATTTAAAAATAAAATAAAAATTTAGAACCTAGAAACTGTTGAAGAAAGATTTTTACCTGAGTTATCCCACTGTTCCCCTGCTGGGAGAGTCATCTCTCGGTCGCCGCGGAAATCTATCCCGGCGTATGGAAAGTCCTCTATGACAAAAATTTGGCGATCCAACCAACGAAAATTTGAAGAAGAAAATCGAACAATCTTAGCGCCCTCAATACCTTGACGGGCCATCAGTGCGGACCAACGAACCATCCTAGGTTCTCTAAGTCGACCGACATCAACAGGGATACTCTGTGGAGCTAGCATAGGAATCCTCTCTAGAGCAAAGGAGACGATGATGGATCCATATCCAAAGTTATTCAGTTTCCCATTTTTTGCTCTAGTTATTTGGCCTTTAATATTAGCCAACACAGCGTCACACCAGTTGAAAATGGTGCCGCGAAAACAATCCACAACAATGCGCATCTGAGAACCGGTAGCTACATGCAATGATGCGCTCCCGCACAATCTGGTAACAGTAAATGCAATAACTTTCAGCTCGGGACGGATGATAGTTTTTATATCAATCTGTTTTTCCCTGGGGTCTGCTTCATTATTACAGAATTCTTGCCGAAGACTAGCAACAGTCTGGCCACCTGGCCTAGTCCCAAACAAGGAGAGTTGTTCGCCCCTCTTGGACAAACCAGTCAGAAAATAAATGTCCTCCAGCTTGATTTCGAGCCGGTGGCCGCCAATAATGAAACACTGGTCCTGCACGTTCCACTTGTTTACCAACCATGTCAGGAGCTCTACCTGTGCTCTCATGCCTTGGATGGCCCAGAATTTATATAAACCGCACGCTCTTAATGCTTGCATTGTGGGCATATGGAGCATTGTGGTGTCATCCACGTCCTCGTGTTCACGTTCTCTCCAAATCAACATCTTGTTAATCCTACAATACATAAAAAGATAGATTAGAACAATCTAATTTGAAAAATTTTGGGCGGCAAAAGAGAAATTTGAGTTTTAAATTTAAACGCACGGGGACCGCACTTTACCTTTGTAAACAGTGCGTAGGAACGCACGCGCTCTATAAGGAAAGTGCAGACCCACGACTTTTTTCCTTGTAGAAAAAATTCGTGGTCCGCAGGTACCATGTGTGTCACCTGCGGACCCCCGCGGGCAATTTTTGAACCATATTTTTCCCTTAAAATAAAATTTAAAGCCTAAAAACGAATTGTAAATGGATGAAATGCAAGAGTAAGAGGTCATGGATTACCTGGGACTGACGGTTCTCGATTTCAACGGACGGATTTTCCAGCATCTTCACAGGAAATTTTTTACCCAAAAGCTTCTACTTTTCACTCTGAACTTGAACAGTAAAAATGAAGTTGAAAAAGTCCTTTTTATAAGTTTTTTCGAATAGATGAATTTTTAATTTATTTATTTTTCACTTTAAAAAGGGTATTTTTGAAGCATTTTTATTCATATTAAACAGGTATGTGTAATGTTTCAAGTTTTTGTGTAGAAATTGGATTTTTCAGGAGAGTTTTTCATTTTTCAACAAAGAGCATACTTTTATCACTTTTTCGGACTCTTTCAAAAATTCACGAAAAAGTAAAATATTGGAGTCCTCTTTTAAGCCTTTTTCAGACTCTATAAACATGAAAATATCGCTAAGTACTTGATTGTTCGAACTCGTTAAATTAAATGAATAATCGTCCCTTCAGTATATGTTTACCCCTTTTACGGACTGAAATGGACTATTTACGAAAAAGGTATACGTTGACTAATTACGGTCAATAGAGTTCTCTCTTGCATTATTTTATCCTTTTTTGGGCTTGAGAGACTAAATTTATGAAAAATTACACCCATGGAGTTTTCTTATGTTTTTTCTTCTGACTCCCTAAAATTGAAAAACACCGAGTTTCTCCTATACTGGACTCGTTAAAATTTAACAGTAAAGGACTTGTTCCATTTCAAACAGGAACGAACCACTCCTTAGGGTTCGAATCTTAAACTAAGTTGGACTCATCCGAAGGATGAGCTTATAAACAAGCAAATGTTATCCTCCTCAAGCTTGTCAAAAATAAAGAGGTACTTGCCAGAAATGGTGGGGGAAAAGAGAGGAAAATGGGCGTATTTGTTGTATTTTGATTCTTCGAAAATTCAGTCGACCACTCTTGAACATGACACTTTCATTCACCTGGGTTGGGAAATCCTTTACCTAATAGTTAATCGAACCTCATTTAAAAGTTTTCATCTAGTTTCTGGGTATTAGATTTGGGTCAATTGTTACCAAACCATCTGCAGTGTCGTTATGTGTTCAATAGGACAGTTTAAATAAACCATTCATCTGCAAAATATCTGTCATCCATTTTGACCATCCCTGAGTCAGTCCTTGCCAACATATTTTCAAAACTTGATCTATGATTTCGTGTTGTGGGCTTTCCTACGACGGATCTCTTTTTATCAACGACAACTCATAATCTGGGAAGTTGATCTAGAAATCGTCAGTACATTGAAATCTGCATGCCTTAATGGCAGGTTTCTCGCTTTCGACGACAGGTTACATCATCGACCTTCGATCGAATGATTCCGTGAAATGTTCGACTTCAGCGCATTCATTCACATTTCATGGATTGTACTGAGTACTTTGAGAGCCATTGACATTACTGGTTGTTACTCTCACACTTGTTAACAGTTTACATCATTGACTGGCAATCAAGTGGTTTCTACCATGTTCGACTTCAACACATTCATTCGCATGGATAGAATCGTACTAGTTCGAGATGCGGAAATCAAGACCCTGGATCTAGTTTCTACCATCCAGGCTGCGAGGAATTTTGTTATCATTTATACATTAGACTATTTATAAACAGATGGCTGCGTCCATACTGTGTTCACACATGTCTATACTATGATGTACTCAAAATCATTCATGTATCAGAACAGTTGAATCAGTTTTTATTTTAATCTGAGTATGGGAATGCCTACCTCAGCGATGATATGTATATATATATATATATATATTGCATTGAATGTTTTTATAGGTTCAGACTGGGGTGTCCACAGGATGATCCTTGAAATGATAAAGTACTGCACTCTTCATATATGACAGACTTCAGCATCATCTATTCTAGACTTTGCACTTTAGGGGGAAATCTGTTACACTGAAAATTGTCACTTTGACATTCTGCTAACTGTATGAGCTCATTATTACTCATACTTCTCCCTTTTGCAAGTCTAACATATTAGTTCCTCATGTCAAGCCTTGAAAATCAGAAAAATTTCCTAAAAGTCTCCTAAACTTTGGTGTCGCACTTTCTGGCTATCTTGCTTGCGGTCCCACACCTAATGTTCAACTTTCCTGCATTCCTTAATGCACTTTATCTTTTTTATAGGTGCGGACCCCTGTAAGATTAAAAAGGCGCAAAGTAAATCCTAAAAATCTCAATAAAAGTAAATTCTGGAAGCTTCTAGAATGGATTTTGCGGTGGCAGAACCGCTCTTGTGAGGTGCATGAATCCCTTACCTTATGGAGCTAACCCCTTGATGTGAGGAGCTTATCCCTTTGAAGGAGGATTCTATCCCTTCATACTTGGAACATAAAACCTCCTCTTTTCCACTATAAAAAGAGGCATTGGGTAGCCTCAAAGGGAGTTCAAGCTTTTAGAATATTTGAAGTTAAGTGCTGTTGAGATTTAGACTCAATTAACTAAGACTTTTGTGAGGAGAGATTACATACCTCTATTTGTCTTGGTTGGAGGAGTGCAGAGCTTATCAAAGTAAAGGAGACTCCTGCTTCGGACCCCGGAAAGTCCTGTGCAACATCAAGGCTCAAGTTGTAAGGATTTTCTTCTTTTGAAATTAATACAAATATACTCATTTTTCTCAATAAGCTTTCAATCAATGGTTTATTTCATAGATTCCTTGATCACTATGATAAGCATGGTTTATGATGATTTCTATACAGGTGCTATGTAATATTTTTCTTGTTTGTGACTGCAGGTTTACGAGGAAAACTCCTTCAAGCGCGCGAGGGATAACGATGACTTCAAACAAGCACTGGACAAACGGTAAGTCCTTAACACCTCTATAGAGCTTTTCATAGATCGTATATGCTTAGAGAAAGATTAGTCTATTTGGCTATTTGTTGCTAGATACTTTTAGTACTAGGGAGATCGGTCTTGTCCGCAAGACGGATTAATCCATATAAATACCATCATATCAAATAACATATCAAGAAACCATCACGTCATAGAGAGACATCAGTTTTTTTAGGTGGAATCTCATATGGAATAAAACCACCAATATTCTTCTTCTTTATCTTCAATTCATTTATATATATTTGCAGGCTATGACCTGTTGGAGGCAAATACCCCCAAGAAATGAAAGTTTCCACTTGCGGTAGGTTACAACCTAATTGAGGCACCAACCTCGAAAGATGCAAGCAATTGTTCATTGTAGGCTACAACCTGATTGAGGCACCAATATCAATAAAAAGTGGGATTCAAACTGCTTTAGGCTTCAACTTGATTGAGGATACAACCTTGAGAATGAGTAGGATCCAACCTAATTAAGGCTTCAACCTTGGTGGAGGAACCCACTTCCTTCTTCAACCTCCTTGTGGACCTCTATTTCATCTCATTTTCAAATTGGATCCATTGTCATCATATATCATTGAATCATAATTAATGTCATACTCTGAAACCTATAATATTTGTCATTGGATATTCCATGATCATTGTCACAACCTACAATCATTGCCACTACAATAACATGTATCACTATCACAACAATAACATGCAATTATTGTTATTGCCACAATCACTATCATTGCAACCTACAAAATATAGTCACTACCACAAATATTATCACTCTAACATACAAATACTATCACTAAAACCTATAAACACTACTACTCATTCTATACTCCAACAAGTTCATCAATATGGTCACTCAAACCCCTTCTCGTAACTTGTTTTCACCATGTATCCAAAACCAATAAACCCTTCTCATAGACCCTAAAAAACATACTAAATATATTGTGGCCATCTATTAGGTGTCATAAGAGCATCACACACCCCTGGTTACAACTATCTCTGATTCCTAATCATATGGATGTTATACTCTGAAACCTATAATATTTGTCACTGGATATTCCATGATCGTTGTCACAACCTACAATCATTGCCACTACAATAACATTTCATCATTGTCACTACAATAAAATGAAATTATTGTTTTTCCACAATATTTTTTTTTTGTAAGCTTAGGTGATTCCTTCTATTTTCTATTAATAAAGTCGGGAAAAATATACAAAACTAGACCTCAACTTGCCCGCAGGAAACCTGGTATTTTGGCCATCGAATGATCAAGAGCTCAAGTCCAAGCCATGGAAAAAGCTCAAAATTGAAAGTGTTCAAAATCAGTTGCAAACTGAATGATCAGATAGGCTTCGGTGATACGATCCTGATGCCATGAACGACACTCAAATCTGACACCGTATGTGAAAGTTATTCAAGTTTGAAAATTCACAATTTCAGGCAAAAGACCAGTTTGACCAGGTTTGACTTCCAAATTTGAAAAAAATTTAAAAAGGAATATTCCTCGAAATATTCCTTGGAATATTCCACCTGGGCCAATTATATTTGGACACTTGGAGATCTGTGATTGGAAGTTGGTTTGACTTTTATAATTTTTGGCCAATCACGGGCTACCACGTGGCAGGCCTGGAGGCCGCCATGTGGCCTCCTAGCCGGTAGAAATTTGGAGGTTCAAATTTTTTTGGAAGACCGCGGGTTTGAACCCAAAACCTCCCTCGAAAAAACCGAGCACTTTACCGTTGGCCCACACTTTAGATCTTAATATGTATTGGGCTTGATATATATTTAAGGTTCAAATTACAATGGGGTGGAAAACAAAAGGGGCTAGCCCGACCCATATGACTCCACCGGCGTGCCCAGAGGCCTTAACCTTGTGGCTCCAACTGTGGCGGTTAGTTAACCATGCCTTGTGACCAGCCCATAAATAATGTTTTATGTTACAGTTTATAAAACGGTTTTTATAACCATTAACTCTGACGGTTTCGGCGGGATTTTTTTTAATGCATGTGACCGCCCATTCCACATTTAATGTGACAGTTAGCGATTTCCACTATTTATGGAGCGCACCCACCAAATCTGGTGGACGGGCCAAAATTGTCGGGCTTAACTAGAGTTGGCCCAAAATTAGTGGAGGTTTTCAAGAGCAGATTGGGCAAAAATGGTTTTGGCCATAACTTATGATAGGCAGAACCTTTTTGGATGAATTTTTTTTTTTATTTCAGGTATTTAGAGCATTCTGAATCCATTGGAATAGGTTTCAAAGCCATTGGAGTTGATATTCAGTCCCTTTTGCTTCAGGGAAGCAATGAGAGCCATTAGGGCCAAGAGAGAGTTGGAGCTGTGTTGAGCTATGCTTAACCATTTGAAGTGAACCAAAAGTCATTTTTGACTATTTTCAGCATTCCAAAGCCATTGAGACAGGTTCCAGAGGTAGTATAGGTGTTCTACAACCATTTTAGCTTCAGGGAAGCTTTTTGAGCCATCAGGGCCATTTTGGTAATAGAGTTGTATTGGGTTGTAACTTTTTGTTTAAGGTGAAACAAAGACCATTCTCAGCTAATTTCCACATTTTGAAACCATTGGAAGAGGTTTCAGAACTTTTTGAATACTTTCAAAGGCCGAAATACTTTAGGAGAGTTTTCAAAGCCACTGGGGCCATTTTGGGGTTGGAGCTGTTTTGAGTTGTACCTCTCTGTTTGAGGTGAACCAAAGATCATTTTCAGCTAATTTCAACCTTCTGAACCTAATGAAAGATTTTTTAGACCTGTTTGAGGACTTCTACAGCCCTAAAAGCTTCAGAGGAGTTCAAAGAGTCGTGAGGGCCTTATTGAAGAAATCACTGTTTAGTGAGTTTGGAAAGGCATTCTTAGCTATTTCATGTCTTCTGAATCAGTATTTGCATTTAGATTTGTCTATTGAGACACTTTTAAACTTGTATTAGCATTTGGAATCATTTTAATACAAGAGGAAAAGCTCATTTTGGGAGGCTTGATCCAACAGACGTAGCCCAGGAGGGGTGAACTGCTCACCAAACATCTGTGTCATGTTATGCTGAATTTATCTTGCTGAACATTTCTGATTTAATATTTTAAAAAGAAAATTAAATTAACTTTCCGTCACACATAAACTCTTATACAGTTTCCATAAACACTTTGTTTCAATTGCAAGACATGAATAACAGTTTGCACATATATTTGATGGAAATTGTGAGTGTTAACTTCTACAAGTTCTAAAGACATAGTCTATAAAGGGCCAGGTAGCCTCTGGATCTCATCCTTTTATCAAAGGTGACATATCCAGTAAATTCCCCTACAGTCAATCTCTAGATTAGATCTAAGTAGTTGTTTTATGCAACAAGACATGGAGAATTTTGCACACATTTAATTTAATGGAAATGGATACCTTGCACACATTTTCAAGT
Source organism: Pinus albicaulis (assembly GCA_034641835.2). Classification (NCBI taxonomy): domain Eukaryota; kingdom Viridiplantae; phylum Streptophyta; class Pinopsida; order Pinales; family Pinaceae; genus Pinus; species Pinus albicaulis. Next base: position 1,354,416,485 of record CM076582.1, on the reverse strand, counting down.
ACTTCCATTTTCAGATCAAATGGTATAAAAGCATAGGATGAGCTTTGGTTAAGCTTGGTTATGCTTGTTGAGCATTTTTTTTTGTGCAAAAGGTGTTAAAACAGTGTAAAAGATTGATTGTTTTATTGGTTGCAAAATGGTTGCTTGTATGATTTTTCTTGAGTTGAAAAGATAGCTGTTGATAGCTAAGTCTTAGAAAGGAAAAAAGAGTTGTAGGCTATTTCCTTATCCCAATGTACCTCAAGCTTATCTTTGGAAAACAAACTCACTTGATTAGTGTTTGCTACAAAAGCTAATGGAGTTTGTGTTTTATGGTTGCTTGAATAAGAAGGGGTCTTTAAGGACATTTGGTTAATAGCTTGTCATTTGTTGGAAAGCTTTGAGAACTTTTCTTCAGAAGTTCCTTTTGTTAGTTTGACCATTTACATAATGTCAAATTATTCTACAAGTGAAGTTTCCTCCTTCACGAGATTCTTCAATGATGACATGAATAATGAGTTCATTAAGGTGAAGGACATGGTGTAGATTCTCATTGAGGATCAAAGAGAAAGTGTTAAGCTTCATGCACAATTTTTGGCTATGAAGGATGAGAAGGAAGAAATTATCCAAAGGTTGCATGACATGGAGAAACAACTCCTTCAAGCTCAAGAAGCTTTGTCCAAGAAAATTCCTGAGGAAGAGGTAAACCATTCCAACTTGTTTTCAATTTCCTCTATTGAAAAGTGTGTTGGTTCTTTTGAAAAACATACAAGGGGTATCGGGTCCAAAATAATGTTTAAGATGGGCTATCATGAAGGCAAAGGTTTGGGCAAGCATGCACAAGGCATGGTTGACCCTATTTCAGTTGTGGAGCGACCCAAGAATGTTGGTCTTGGTTATGAGCAATTTTATGGCGAAGACTCCAAATCCTTGAATGCATGTGATGCAAATTTTAAGAGAACCTTTATTCCAAGTTCTTCTATGCATATATGTCAATTTTTTTTTAAGGATGATTTCCATTTTTTTAAGCCATAATTGGAGAAAGTAGAGGGTAAACATGTCGCTTATGGAGAACCTTCAAGTTCAAACAGTTTTCAAGACAAGAATTGTGATGAAAGTCTGAAAAGGAAAGTTGTCTCCTCTTCTAGTTCATCGTCTTTCGAAAACAAAAAGTATGGACATTTCATGCAGCAAAAGAGGTATAATTATTCACATGATCAATTTGATTGTGTTTCAGCAAAGAATGATAATTTTGCTTATTCAAATGAAAGAAAGTTTTGTTTCACATTTTCTGGTGGATTTAACCATGTTGCTTCAAGATGTTGGTTGAAAAAGAAAGCACACAGGAAGAAAAAGAGGCAAAGATAACTTTCTCAGAAAGTGCTTAAGAGTTGCACATTTTGTCAAAAGAAGGGACATGATGTCTCTCATTGTTGGACCTTGCATCCAACAAATCGTCCAAAGCACATGCAGCTAGAGGACAAAAAGTTTGGTGTAAGTGGATCTATGGAGTCCATTATCGATGTGGAAATGGAAGATTCACATGAAGGTGTATTGCAACCGCAAAAGACGCCATGGATCTGGCTTGGTAGGAAGTGGATTAAATTCTTAATGCAGTAAGTCCTTAGTCATTTTGTACATGCAATTTTAGATTGGTATGCATGTATTTCAGTTGAAAGTTTGATGCAAGATGGCATGTGAAAGTCGTTTCAGTTGAAGGAATTTCTTTGTTGTTGCAAAGTTTCGCCATGGAGGTGTAAAAGATGAGTATGATACTCACTTATATTGCAGCAATGTATTTTGGTTCAGCTCTTAGTCACCCACATGTTTTTTGGATGATGTACTTATTGGCATTTGAAAAGAAGAGTTGAAGTTGCACATGTACATAGAGGTTGTATGTGTAAATAGTGAACTGTAAATAGTTCATTATACATGATACATACACACATGTTTGTCAAGATGTATCTTGTTAATTTTCGACTTGTGTCGATTGTGTTACACATGATTGTTGACTTGTATCGATTGTGGGCACACTTTTTACATTGATGGTTGTGTCAATTATATAGCACATTTCATTATCAACTTGTTGATGTCATATGTTGCACAAGGTGTCTTTGGTGTCAGTGCAAAGTAGTGCAAGATTCCATGAGATGGAAAGGCATGCAGGCAAAGAGGGCACAAAGTTCAGCAAGGGTCATTGATGTTTTCAGATTGGTAGATTGGTATGGTGAGAAAACTTGGTTGGGATTCGGCATAAGTACCTAGCATTTAGCAAAAATTCTCCATGTGAACAGTTGGCAAGTCAAGATAATTTTTGAAGGCTGAAGAGAAGAGGATGTTTTTGTTCTCTCATTTTCTGTACTACAGTTCAGTTTCAAAATATCAGTGAGATTTTGGGGTCCAAAAGCTTCTCATTTGGGAGGTGTGATCAGGAGCTCAAGTCCAAGCCATGGAAAAAGCTCAAAATTGAAAGTGTTCAAAATCACTTGCAACCTGAACGATTGGATAGGCATCGGCGATACGATCCTGACGCTATGAACGACACTCAAATCCGACACCGTATGTGAAAGTTATTCAAGTTTGAAAATTCACAATTTCAAGCAAAAGACCAGTTTGACCAGGTTTGACTTCCAAATTTGAAAAAAATTAAAAAAATAATATTCCAAAGAATATTCCCTGGAATATTCCACCTGGGCCAATTATATTCGGACACTTGGCAATTTGTGATTGGAAGTTGGTTTGAATTTTATAATTTTTGGCCAATCACGGGCTACCACGTGGCAGTCCCGAAGGCCGCCACGTGGCCCCCTGGCTGGTAGAAATTTGGAGGTTCAAATTTTTTTGGAAGACCGTGGGTTTGAACCCAGAACCTCCCGCGAAAAAACCGAGCACTTTACTATTGGCCCACACTTTAGATCTTAATATGTATTGGGCTTGATATGTATTTAAGGTTCAAATTACAATGGGGCGGAAAACAAAAGGGGCTAGTCCGACCCATATGACTCTTCTGGCGCGCCCAGAGGCCTTAACCTTGTGGCTCCAACAGTGGTGGTTAGTTAACTGTGCCTTGTGACCAGCCCAGAAATAACGTTTTATGTTACAGTTTATAAAATGGTTTTTATAAATGTTAACTCCAACAGTTTCGGCAGGATTTTTTTTAATGCATGTGACCGCCCATTCCACATTTAATATGATAGTTATCGGTTTCCACTATTTATGGAGCACGCCCACCAAATCTGGCGAACAGGCCAAAATTTTCGGGCTTAACTGGAGTTGGCCCAAAATTAGTGGAGGTTTTCAAGGGCAGATTGGGAAAAAATGGTTTTGGCCATAACTTCTGATAGGCAGAAACTTTTTGGACGATTTTTATTTTTATTTTGGGTATTCAGAGAATTTTGAATCCATTGGAATAGGTTTCAGAGCCATTGGAGTTGATATTCAGTCCCTTTTTCTTCAGGGAAACAATGAGAGCCATCAGGGCCAAGAGGGAGTTGGAGTTGTGTTGAGCTATGCTTAACCATTTGAAGCGAACCAAAAGTTATTTTTGACTATTTTCAGCATTCTAGAGCCATTGAGATAGGTTCCAGAGGAAGTAGATGTGTTCTACATCCATTTTAGCTTCAGGGAAGCTTTTTGAGCCATTAGGGCCATTTTGGTAATAGAGCTGTATTGGGTTGTACCTTTCTGTTTAAGGTGAACCAAAGACCATTCTCAGATATTTTCCACCTTATGAAACCATTGGAAGAGAATGTAGAAATTTTTGAAGACTTTCAGAGGCCGAAAAACTTCAGGAGAGTTTTCAGGGCCACTAGGGCCATTTTGGGGTTGGAGTTGTTTTGAGTTGTACCTCTCTGTTTGAGGCGAACCAAAGATCATTTTCAGCTAATTTCGACCTTTTGAACCTAATTAAAGAGGTTTCAGACCTGTTTGAGGACTTATACAGCCAGAAAAGCTTCAGAGGAGTTCAAAGAGCCATCAGGGCCTTATTGAAGAAATCACTGTTTATGGTAATTCTTCACTGTTTAGTGAATTTGGAAAGGCATTATTAGCTTTTTCATGTCTTCTGAATCATTATTTTCATTCATATTTGTCTATTGAGACACTTTTAAACTTGTATTAGCATTTTGAAGCATTTTAATACAAGAGGAAAAGCTCATTTTGGGAGGCTTGATCCAGCAGACGTAGCCTAGGAGGGGTGAACTGCTCAACAAAAAGATGTGTCATGTTATGCTGAAGTTATCTTGCTGAAAATTTCTGATTTAATATGTTAAAAAAAAAATTAAATTAACTTGACTTCACACATGAAATCTTATACAGTTTCCATAAACACTTCGTTTCAATTGCAAGACATGAATAACAGTTTGCACATATATTTGATGGAAATTGTGAGTGTTAACTTCTAAAAGTTCTAAAGACAGTCTGTAAAAGGCCAGGTAGCCTCTGGATCTTATCCTTTTATCAAAGGTGACATATCCAGTAAATGCCCCTACAGTCAATCTCTAGATTAGATCTAAGTAGTTGTTTTATGCAACAAGACATGGAGAATTTTGCACACATTTAATTTAATGGAAACGGATACCTTGCACACATTTTCCAGTACTTCCATTTTCAGATCATCAAAGTTCAAAGTATGTCAACCAAAACATAAAAATTCTTAACAGTTTATACCATATCTGTCGATATTGAATATCTAAGTCTAGAGACAATAGCATATACAAAAAGTGCTAACCACTAAAAAGAAAGTAAGACATTGGATCAAGAAAACCTTAATCTTCCTTAGATTCCACTGGCACTGGATCTTTGGCTGTAGCCCCTGCTAAGTCAACTGTAACCTACTGCATAGCCTTAATGTCCTTCTCCAACCTTCCAAGCCTCGCATATTGATGCAATTGACGCAGATTGATTTCCTAAATGTTCCTATTAATATCTTCCAAGGTTGATTCCAGCTTTGTCTCAGCTATCGACATAACTGCCTTGGCTAACAAGCATTTGATTAACCAATAAGTTCTAACAAATTGTTGAATCAGAGAGGTTCGACCCTGAGTGTGCCCAGGGTTAGTAATGACAGTCTGCATATCCTCTAGAGCCATATCATCTTCCCTATCAATGTTATTTAGAACCTCAGTTTCCCAGCCATAAATATGGGAACGAATTGAATTTGGAATTTTTTCCATAAAAGTTTGAACCAACGGTTCGAGATGTTGCTGAGCAGAATTTCTTCCACTTTTCTTGTGCATTTCAGAAGAAGGCTGCTTACCTTTTCCCCGAGTAGGCTTCCTTCCTCTTTTAACCGTTTTAAAGAGACCTAACAAATCTGCTAAAACTACCATCCAAACAACAGCACCAGTGAGCTTCATAGATAAAATGTAAGCCAGAGACCGAAGAACGATTCTATCTCCCAAGTTAAGCACCATGAGAAAGATAAGAGGTAAACAAACAAAGCGGTCACTACTACACCTGAACAGGTCACAAAAAGACTGAAGTGCAACCCACTGTCTAAAACCACTACCAAAGACCCAAAGATCATAACCAATATAACAATCCTGTATGGGGAAATGAAAATTCAGAGCCCTAATTGCATAGTTTCAAAGATTAAACATACAGAGGAGGCACATAAGCTCTTGCATGAGGGTCCCCGACAAGTCCCGAAAGTTTGCAAACAACAAAGCAAGGGCCAAACCATACCAATTCTGATTTTCTATAGGGAAATAATTATTAGAGAGATCAATACATCTAAAACCCAAGACCCACAATAAAGCATTAAACCATTTTACGAACCCATCAATGAGATGCAAAAACCCAAAATTATAGGATAATTTAATTATCATAATTCTATCAATACCAGGATCAAACGGGAGAAACAAAGACCTTGACAAAGTTGTATACAAAGATTTGGAAGACAGACCAGAAACCTGTTGAAGAAAAAAGAGGAAACAACCAACTTCTTGACCCTTCTACATGTGTTCATACCAGAACCGACTGATCCTCCATTCACACAAATCTTATAAGAAAACCATTAAAAATATCTACAGACAACTGTAGAGCAAAATCTGGAGCTAATTGTTTTGCCACAATCATTATCATTGTAACCTACAAAATATTGTCACTACCACAAATATTATCACTATAACATAAAAATACTATCATTGAAACCTATAAACACTACTACCCATTCTCTACTCCAACAAGTTCATCAATCTGGTCACTCAGACCCCTTCTCACAACTTGTTTTCACCATGTATCCAAAACCAATAAACCCTTCTCATAGACCCTCAAAAACATACTAAAGAGATTGTGGCCATCTATTGGGTGTCATAAGAGCATCACACACCTCTGGTTACAACCATCTTTGATTCCTGATCATATGGCTTGTTTCATAATAAAATTTGGACTAATATTGATACCAAAAATCAAAATAACCATCTATAAATAAATAATAATTTAAATACTCTACAAAAAGACTCTTTCTAGGAACTATTCATTAGGTTTCCATATTTCAGTGCTTGCCATGGAAGTTTTCTAAACATTCAAAAAAATGAATTATATATATATATATATTCTGACTTGCCAAACCACGTGACTTGAACCCAAGACCAAGAACATATCACTAGAGTGCCTTACCAAGCCTGTTGATCAATATTGCTTGTTATACCATCCTTACCCAATTGTTTTGTAATGTGGTTAGTCCAATGCAGGTCAAGGACGTGGATAGTCCTCGTCATGACTCAAGTTTCTAAGTAATGCAATCATTCATGTATTAAACCAATTCACTCAATGTAACCATTGTCCCAACCAAATGGCTCATGTATCAACCAATGTGACCATTGTGCCAACCAAATGACTCTCATATCAAACCAATGTGAGTATTGTGCTATTTGTCTCTATAAAACAATTAAAGTTTCAAACCAATGCAATTACTGAGCTCTCATGCTCTCGTGGCTCTATTTATGTTACAACTTGATGCGAACATGGTGCTCTGTGACTATGTGATCACTACGCCTCGGGATCTTATTTTCAGTCTCTTGTGAATTTTTTTATATTTCATATGGACATGACCAAAGTGCTATCTGGATCTTGTGACTATGTGACCAATGTGCTCTCGAGCTCTTGTGCCTATGAGACCATTGTGTTCTAATTTTTTCAAAAAAATGACTTACGTACCATTCACGACTCAGCTCAGGGATCAATCACTATTTTAATCATGTGGAAAGCCTAAAATATGGCATCATGGTGGCCTATTAGCAAGCCATGGTGATCATTGTCTCTGCGAGAACAAGACCCATATATTTTTTTTATATAAATGAACAGTATGGATTCCTTGTGCACTAGAATGCAAAAGAGTATAAAGCTAAGTCAGTAATGATATTTCAAACCAGAAAAATAATCCAATAACCATAGTAATTAAACCAATCTTGGAACTCCAAAATCTCGCATTCTTGAAATAGCTTCATGTATCTTCGTTTTGTTTTTTATTGATGGCCATTTTGATTTTCAAATTCTTGTATATATAGACGATCAAGTGGACCCATGGATCATGAGATCTGACCAGGATTTGATGGATTCATTGTGACTAAATTATTAAATCCTACATGATACAGTGGTTCCATGATGTTAGCACGCCTTATTTTACTCTGATTTCACCTCATCTCTGGCGTTATCATTGACCTCGCTTCATTTTTTAACCATTTTTCCCAAGGATGCCCAAATCATCATTTTTCACAAGTACTAAACCCTAATTTCCTCTCCCAGTGAGCTAGTGTTTTCTATGGAAACAGAGACATTTGAGCAGAGGACACACAAGGTAATTCATATCAGTGAGTATGAGGCCATTCCAACTCATAAGATCATGTCTCCATCATTTTTTTAGAAATCATTCCAAGGGTCAAGTCATTTGCCACTCATAGGGCCGGTTTTTCTTCAAACTGTGTTTCTGACCAAATAAAAATGAATTTGAGAAAAGTGAGAGGTTTTGTCCATAATAGGTCAAGGAACAACAACATCCTTTTCTTTTTACACAATTTTCATGGTTTTGGAGAAATGTCAAAAACATAGGTGCACGTGAAGTTCTTGCATTCTGCCCAGGTGACGAGAAAAATCGATTTTATCTGAATCAGAATCTCAACCCGAAATCCACCTTTATCCTATGGAATGTCCAACTGGGGCCTCATGAGTCAAATAATAAAATAGAAAAAGAGATATTTTAAATGATCTTATCATAAGCTCAATGGTTAAGTGGAGGCCTCCTTCAATTGCCTGCACAACACTCTCGTATTTCTACACCCACATTCTCAAGATTTCTTGACCAATCTTAAACTCAACTGAACAAGAAAAATCAACTCCATCAATAAATAGACAAAGGTATATTTGGGAAATTATACCCATATGGTTTCCAACGAGCTACTCATAGCCCATTCTGACGTCTGGAAGTCTCCAAATGTGGGCTTCAAGAAGGCTAAGTCATGATTAGCTGGCATGCATGCTTTATTTTTCAAGAGGATATAATCGCTAAACGCGTAGCACTGATGCTAAACATTTTTCTGCCACAGGTACGGAAAAATGGACACCACTCAGCAGGCCCACATGCAGATTAGAACATCAACCCTGTGCATTTTCTAAGCTTTTGGAGGAGAACTAGTCACTGAAAAGGACAAAAAACTATCAAAAAACCATTTTTTTGCCTCAATTTTTTCCTGGTCGCTGCGCGTTTACTAGTCTTAGGATAAGTTATTTTTGATAAGGAAAATGGGCCTAATTTTTCAAACTGAAGGTAAGTTCTGAAAATTATACTTGAAGGGATTTCCAATGAGCCATCTCGGAGAAAATTTGGAAATCGGGAAGGCACCCAAATTCAGCCTTGAATAGAGAGGATGCATTTGATAGGAAAAGGGCACATTTAACAAGAAAATGGTGCATTTGGTAGTCTTCTGAAATCTTCTGAGTTTCACTCCAGTTTTGATTTTTATTTTGGGAAATTTTTAATTTACCTATGTAAATGATGAATATGAATGTAATTATCATGTTTTTACTATTTACTAGGGTAAATACATTAGGTAAATCAAGCAAATGAGGTGTAATGAATTAGTTCACAAAAGTTAGGGATGAGTCACTTTGACCACCCTACACTCTAGGTTTCAGTTCAAAATTTATGGGATCAGATCCTCCTCTCATGGATTCGACCCCTGAGGTTGGGAGAGGTTTTTTGAGGCCTATATCATGTCATTTTTTACTCATTTTCAAGGGTTGGAAGTTTGAATGAGTTTTATTTTGCTAGTTGATCAAGGGAACTTGTACTTAGTTTTGGCCAAGCTAATAAATAGGAGTTGCAACTAAATTTATGGGATACCTATGGATTTGAATGTATTTCATAGTTTATTCTTCAGCACATATGTTTGAATGTATTGTTCATGTCACTTTCATTTCTATGTTATGATCTTTTACAAGTTAGAAATTTAGAATACATGTTTGCCATGCTCTGTTTTGGGTAACTGATCATATTGTGTTCATTATCTTATGTCTGAGAGAAATACATCTCATATGATTTTCTCGGCCTTCTTACAGTTTCAAAACCATTCCAAAACCATTTCCTTCAAGTGATTGGCATTGTACCTATCTTGCCCCATTGATCCCTGCAACCCTAAATCATTTTCCCTGACCTAGATTTCTTGCCCTAATTCCTTTATCTAGTGATTTTCCCAACCAAATAAATTCAAAACAACCCCCTGCACTCTATACCTAGCCTAAAACCCTAATTTCTCTAGCCTTTTTGGTTGTGACCCTTTTTGGAGAGAGCCCTCTCTGACTTGATAGGGCTAGCTATCAAGTCAAAAGCTTGGTTTGTGGTTACCTCTACTAGGATTCCTTACTCAACCTTGGGAATCTGGTGGAGTGATAACATACTGGCGCCGTTGCCAGGGAGGCAAAAATACAAATCTTCCTTGGGAAAGAAACCACAAGGATCGGATCTGATTGTTGATGGTGGATAGTAGTCAGATGCATATGAAGGTTGAACCATTCACCTGGCGACTCCATTGACTGAAAGATCTAGAAAATCAACACTTTATGGCGACTCCACTGCATGAAGATCAGTAGCTTCAAGAATTTTCAAGATGGAAATTGTTGAAAGAAGGTATTCTCCCATGAGTCGGGATCACATTCTAGGTTTCCCAAATAAAATGCCTAAGGTAGATTGGCAAAGGAATTTGCCTATGTTTAAAGATGATGATAGGAATGATGCTGCTTTACATTTGGTTAAATTTCACATGCATACATGCAAGTTGAAGGTGGAATTTCCTAAAGATTGTATTTTAAAGTTGTTCATGGCTTCTCTTGAAGGAAAAGCACGATCTTGGTATGAAGGTTTGCCACCTGCCAGTATTTGTTCTCTTAGATTTTTCCATTCAATATTTTATGAAGAATACAAGGAGTCCTACCCTTCTTTGTCTTTAGTTAATAATTTTCGTGATCAATTTAAGGTTTTAATTCAAAACCTAGAGGATTCTTATGATGAGAATGAGTTCATGGATGAAGAGATCTTGGAGGCTTTGCAGTACAATCCTTTTCATCACCAAAAAGAGCAAGTGTTTTATCTCATGGAAGAAAAGGATGATGTATATTGTCTTGATGTTCATAAAGATTTCCCACAGGAGACAATTCTTGCAGAAATATAACAAGTTGATCAGCCAAAGGTTGAAGAAGATATTCAACATCCTTGTGAATCTTTAGGAGAGAAAGAAGACAATTATTGTGTGATCAAAAGAAAAAAAAATTACTTTCTCCTCTGTCTGAAGATGAGATATATCAGCTCTTGAACAGTCATATTACAACCCAAGATAATGCAAGTTTGCGGTGTTCACATAGTCAAGAATGTGTTGGTAAAACTTCTTCCATTTTTGAAAATGAAAATCTAAGCTTAAATGAGAACAATCTTGAAACTATATTTATAGATCATCATGAAGACAAACAATCTCCTTTTCAATGTTCATATTTGATGAAGTTTCTCCTGAACCTGATTTTCCTAAGTACGATAAATCTTAAGATAATTTCGTGAGGAGCATGATGAAACTATATAGGATATTGCTGTGAGTAAACCAATTTATGATGATGATTCCCTGCAAGGAGAACATCTAGCAGATATTGTTGTTTTTTATGAAGATGATAGGGTTGTCATGTTTGATTATCTTGAAGAATGTTTCTTGTTTAAGGATGACTTAAAATATGAATTTGAGGAGTATAAACTAGAGAGAGACAAAATGCCAAATATTGAGTTAGAATTTCTCATGCTTAAATAATTTTCAGCAAATACTCAGATAGTATAAGGTTATACTTCCCTATGCCTTCCTATCGATCAACAACCAAGTGTCCTTTCAGATAAGAATGAAGGGAGTACTTGTATTTTTGTTGTTGGATCTCAAGACAAGGTAATGCTTCAGGATTTTCAAGATCCCTTCAGTAGTCTTTTGCTATCATTGGAGAAGATGAATGTTGTCTTGTTTGTCAGCATAAGTCTTGGTTTCAGTTTTTATTGTGATTTGCCTACATGTACATCATTATGCCCACTCGAGGAAAGTGAGAGTGGAACTTCAGTAAGTAGCCATCTCCTGGATTGGTTACACTTGAAGGATCATTTCACCAAATCAACAATTGTACAATAGATTAGAGTAGGTTGGTATCATTTCAATTTGATTTTATTTTATTTTTACCAAGTGTTGACAGAATTCATCAAGCTTTAAAGCCCGAGGTGAAGGCCCTAAGGCTTTGATGATCTGTTAGTGTGGGTTGAATTTTGCAGTGTGTTTTCAGTTTCAATTTTAGTCTCAATTTATAGATTGGACTCCATTGGCCAATGGATAAGGCACTGATCAATGAGTTCCCAAAGATCTGTGGTTCTAGACACCTCCTTTGGAGCTATCTTCCCCAGCTGGAGCCGATGTTAGCACTGGTATTTACATCCCACCCATCCCGCCTTATTTTACTCTGATTTCACCTCATCTTCATCATTATCATTGGACTCGCTTCATTTTTTCACCATTTTTCCCAAGGGTGCCCAAATCATCATTGTTCACAAGCACTAAACCCTAATTTCCTCTCCCACTGAGCTAGGGTTTTCTATGGAAACATAGAAATTTGAGCAGAGGAGGAATAAGGTATGTCATATCAGTAATTATGAGGCCATTCAAACTCATAAGATCATGTATCCATAATTTTTTAAGAAATCATTCCAAGGGTCAAGTCATTTGCCACTCATAGGGCCGGTTTTTCTTCAAACTGTGTTTCTGACCAAAAAAATATGAATTTGACAAAAGTGAGAATAGTTTTTGTCCATCATAGGTCAAGGAAGAAAAACCTCCTTCAGGTTTTACACAAGTGTCATGGTTTTGGAGAAATTTCAAAAATACAGGTGCCACAGGAGAGTTGCTGCTCTTCTATAGTGACCTTGGGAAAATCTAGATTTCTCCTAGCTGGAATGTCCAAATGACTTTTTTAATGAGTCAAAAGATAACTAGACAAAGAGATATTTCCAATGATATATCATGATATCACTTTAGAGTTAAGTAAGGCCTCCAAAATTTGCCTGCAACAACACTCTTCATTTATGCACCCTCATTCTGCACTTTTTGATCAGTCTTGGGAAAATCAACTTTTGACAAGGAAAATAAACTCCAATGATAAAAAAAGGTAGATTTTAAAAGTAGACAATATAATATTTCCAACAAGCTATCCTAAGCCCAATTTTTATGTCGGGAAGGCCTCCAAATGTGGTCTGTAAAAATGTGTTGCACACAGAGGGCGTGTTTTATTTTTGCACAGTAAAATTGCTAAACACGCAACACCTTGGACGCTACGCTCTTTTTTGAGGCATCTAATGGAAAAATGGCTACCGCTGGCAGATTCATAATGATGATTACATCAACCCTATGCATTTTCTAAGCTTTTGGAGGAGAACTGGTCACTGAAAAAGGAAAAAAACCATGTTTCTGCCTCAATTTTTTCCTGGTCGTTGCGCGTTTACCAGTCTTGGGAGAAGTGATTTTTGACATGGAAAATGGGCTTCATTTTGCAAATTGAAGGTAGTTCTAGAAAGTAGACTTGAAGGGATTTCCAACAATCCATCTTAGAGAAAATTTGGACACCGAGAAGGCACCCAAAGTTAGCCTTGAACAAAGAGGATGCATTTGATAGGAAAAGGGCGCGTTTCACAAGGAAGTGGTGCATTTAGCAGTCTTATGAAATCTTCTGAGTTTCACTCCAGTTATAATTTTTGCTTTGGGAAATGTTGAATTTACCTATGTAAATGATGAAGATTAATGTAATTATCATGTTTTTACTATTTACTAGGGTAAATACATTAGGTAAATCAAGCAAATGAGGTGTAATGAATCAATTCACAAAAGTTAGGGATGAGTCACTTTGACCACCCTACACTCTAGGTTTCAATTCAGACTTTAGTGGATCAGCTCCTCCTCTCATGAATTCAACCCCTAAGGTTGGGAGAGGTTGTTTGAGGCCTATATCATGTCATTTTTTACTCATTTTCAAGGGTTGGAAGTTGGAATCAGTTTGATTTGCTAGCTGATATAGGGAACTTGTACTCAGTTTTGGCCAAGCTAATAAAGAGGATTTGCAACTACATTTATGGGATACCTATGGTATTGAACTTATTTCATATTTTCTTCTTCAGTCACATATTTTTGAATGTATTTTTCATGTCACTTTCATTTCTATGTTATGATCTTTTACAAGTTAGAAATTCAGAATACATGTTTTCCATGCTTTGTTTTGGGTAACTGATCATATTTTTTTCATTATCTTCTGTCTGAGAGAAATATATCTCTTATGCTTTTCTCAGCCTTCTTAAAGTTTCAAAACCATTCCAAAACCATTTCCTTCAAGTGATTGGCATTGTACCTACCTTGCCCCATTGATCCCTAAAACCCTAACTCATTTTCCCTGGCCTAGCTTTCCTTGACCTTATTCCTTTATCCACTGATTTTCCCAACCAAATCAATTCAAAATAGCCCTATGCACTCTATACCTAGCCTAAAACCATAATTTCTCTAGCCTTCCTGGCTGTGACCCTTTTTGGAGAGAGCCCTCTCCGGCTTGATAGGGCTAGCTATCAAGTCAAAAGCTTGGTTTGTGGTTACCTCTGTTGGTATTCCTTCCTCGACCTTGGAAATTTGGTGGAGTGATAAAACATAAGATCATGGTCATGCATGCTTTTTAATAAGTCATGTGGTGGTTCCATAAGACCATGACCATGCATAAATTTGGTGACTTGGGTTTTGCCCCATATTTGGGTCCTTCATTGTTGTTGTTTTTCAAGAAGCCATAAATTTTCATCCAAGGTGTATTTTTTCAAAGTATAATATACCATTAGAAAGGTATTGACAAGGATTATCCAATCATGTTTTCCATAATATTATTAGGGCATCATAGCAATATCAAAAACTTAATGACCTTTAACTTCACCTGTAGGAGACCCAACTGACCTAAATCTTCACAAAGGGTGTTTTTGTTTCCTTAGGTAAACCTTGGACATTTAAAGGGTAATGTTGCTTCCTTAGGTACCTTTGGGACATCAATAATGTTTTTTGTCGTCAATGACAACATAATGTGCAACATTTGACACATAAGATGAGACAAAAAGGTAGAAAAAGGTTAATAATCATGTTTTCCTTACTTAAGGTTTCATATTTGTTCTGATGTATATATTTTAACTAATTTATAATCATTCATGGATGCTCTCTAATATGTACTAAATAAGTCATATGAAAAGAGAACAAAGGACACATAGAATATGGAAATATGATTGTCTCACATGGGACATGAAGACATTGAAAACCAGACACAAAGGACACATCGTGTGTGTGTTACACATGCAAGAATGAAATATAGACATAAAGATTCAAATTTTGTCAGAAACTAGAAAATTTACAAGACATTGTGTTACAGGTCAATTTGGGCATCACTTCCAAAACCCAGATCAATATAAATTAGGGTCTATCAAACTCTAAATTAGTTGCTACATGCCCTAAACAAGTCATCCTATTGATTGTTTTCCTTCATGAAATTTTCACTGCTTAGATGTCAGTTGAAGTGTTCCATTGAGCCATCAACGCACCACTAGACTACAGTAAGTGCTTTGTAGAGAATCTACTCCTATGAAAAGCTGCGTTGTAGAGAATCTAGGCCCACGTTAGAGTGTGTTGGTCGACTGGGAGAAAATTTTTCATTGGATTCCAGGAATCTGCCCACCCTCTAGTGGCTTCTAGAAGTTGTTCCATCATATCACATTGTCTGATAACTTTGAATATGGACACCATGGAGCCATTGAATCTCTTATCCTCCTATTCCCATGAAAAAGGAAACCTCTTCATCAATTTTTGGAAAATCCTTGCAATGATTCATTAATGTAAAACTACCTTCATCTACTTATAAATTGAGAATTAATCATAGTTCACAAGAGAGAAAGAATATGAATTAGTAGATTTATGCTGGTGAGATCACATCTCTTGGAGGTATCATCTGCATGTAATGTTATGTTGTTGGAGTGATGTTGCTGGTGTGATGAGGATACGACTTAAGCTAGAGCGAGTTGACATCGAATCAATCCAACTGGTTGTAACTTCTCCTTCTATTTCATAATAAAGAAATTTGTTCCTTTCCTAATACATGTGTCTATGATGTTATATGTGTATTTAAAAATGAAATAGATTCAATTTTTTTAACATGAATAGATCATGTGCCTTTATGTTGCTTTATGTCTTCTGTTTGCCATTGCAGGTACCACTCAAGCGAGTTCAGTCCAATTGAGAGCAACGGAAGCGACGAAGGGAGGCGAGGAATAGTGAAAATATTACAAGTATGTATTCTTCCCTTATCTATTCATTTTAAGGAAAAGGGCAAATAGATTTCTTCTGTTGTTCTAAGTGCGACCACCACACTTAGGGAAAACATTTCTATCCGTAGGTTTAATTTCCGTAAAACAAATTGGTGACCATACTAGGGATCACTAGATCATCCTTGGTGGTTTTATCCTTGTTTATCAGCCTATAGTAGACTTTAATTACTTTATTTAAGTCACTTGAATGTGTTTTAGCAAAAGTAGTGTGTTTGATTGCATTTTTTTTAGTTTTCCTCTGGCACCAATGCATTGTTTCTCTTGACATAGTGCTCTGCATATCACTGGTGGCTTAGGGACAGTGCTTTGCAATGCACTATCTCCCACTCAGGGGTGTGTTTCTCCTGTGACCAACAAAAATCTATCATATTTTGTCTTTTGAAATTCATTTCAGTGCCTTTTTTGTTGAAGTTTCAAGTGTCGGATTCCCTCTAGAGACCAGATTTCCTCTACTATTCTTTCCTCACTGATATTGGAAATTAACCCGTATACATCTCGCGGTGAACCTGAAAGACAAACTTATAAGCAATATCAACTTAAAGTTTATTTGGATTTATCTAAGGGAGCATTGTCACTTAACGATAACATTTAGAGGTATAGGCTAGATATGTGTTCTAGTGTCGTTAAACATAGAAGCTATCGTTAATTTTCTACGATACATTCCAAGTGTGATGCCTCATTCCACGTACGTAAGTATATTAGAGCTCGTCCACGTAACTTCAGGTATATCAGGCGGTGTTCTAGTACGAAAAGTATAAGGGGATGCTCTCACTGTGTGGCTTCGCATTAGATAGTGCTAATACGAATTGGGCCGCCATGTACCATCAAGTATATTTGGGAGGACAACATTAGGTTGCTTACCATCCATAGGTAATCGAGTCAGTCGCCTTGTACACCGTGATACACCAAACACAAAATTCGGGGAGATTTCCTGCACGTACATAAGTCCTTGGTTTACTGGGGTGGTATATTTCAGTTCACAGTTGCTTGGTAAAACTTTTGCCTAGCATTACCCTCTTTTTGTTTATTTGTTTTTGTATTAAAATCAATCATCAATCGTGGAATAAGATCAACCCTTTCCCCGTTGTTCGGGTAGGAGAGCAAATAAACCACCTTTACTGCTAGAAGCTACATCTAGTAGATGAAGGCGAGCTTGTTATACCGAGTTCAGTAACTCTAGAACCTTTGGTGCTACATCTTCATCTAATTTACCAGAGTCGTCTGATCCTTTGAGTACCGTACCAAGTCTTGAGTCGTTTCGACCAATCCCGGTTTATCTACTATTGTCGAGACAAAACCCTCACAGTTACCTGAGGACACTGAAATCCAATTAAGTGAAATGGTAAATCTAGAACCCGAGCTTGTTCAACTGGAAGTCGATCCATAACCTATTGTTCTTTTACCAGAACATCTTGATCCCGAAGTTGAACAACAAGAAGTTGTTCTTGTGCAACCGTCTCATCCTCAGTCATCCGTAACCATTGAGTCTTCCTCTTTACCG
Source organism: Pinus albicaulis (assembly GCA_034641835.2). Lineage (NCBI taxonomy): Eukaryota > Viridiplantae > Streptophyta > Pinopsida > Pinales > Pinaceae > Pinus > Pinus albicaulis. Next base: position 1,354,399,104 of record CM076582.1, on the reverse strand, counting down.
CAGATTTTACCGCCTGAAATTTATCTCAGGCCTGATGGTGAAATAATTCCACCTGGTTTAATTTCAATAGAGGAAGAACTTCAGGAAGATACAACCCCTTCAACCCACACTCATTTTGGGTCGGGGCTTCATTTATATCCGTATTTTCCTCGTTTGACTTACTCTGCTCCTGTTGATCTTGTTCACTCTCAAGTTACCATAGATTCGTTAGAGTATTTCCTGGTTTATTTAACCATGGCTAAGAAAACATCCCAAACTGTACCATCTGTTACAGCTGCAAAAACATCTATTGTTGATTCATCTTCAATGTTTTCTACGACACTCGAGTCTCATCATTATGGTGGTCCATCCATCCCACTCGGTTACTAAGCTTTAAATGGAACCTAATCTAGTGTTTCCTCTAGTACATGGACTTCACCAATGTCATCATCTGGAATTTTATCTTGTTTATATCTTACAAGTATAGAATGTCCTAATCCTTACTGACATCATTAGCTCAATATCAAGCCCATCCATCTTATCCAGTACCTGTTGGAATCCCATCATATGAAAGTCAGTGTGTGCAATATCCTTATACCCCCCCCCAACATATGAAAGTTAGTGTGTGCAATATCCATACTCCATATGTTGGGGGGAAACAGATGTTTGGGCCATATGGCAGTACTCCGTTTTTAGGTCAATCTTATGCTGGAATGCCTGTTTTTCAATGGCAACCTACCTTGCATGTTCAGTCGCAAACGGTTGTCTATTAATATCAACCAGTTCAACCTATTGCATCTATACCTACTATGATTTTTATTACTTCTTTGGTTGTTGCTCAGTCTGCTCAAGTGGGTCTTTCAACCCCTAGCCCTCAAGTTTCAGTTCTACAGACTCCATCTTCCCAGGTTGGCATTCAACAACCATCTATATCGGGAATTTCACAACCACATGCTAGTTTACCTTTGTAACAGGCTTTGACTGGTCTCATTTATTCACAACCTGGTCCAAATTATCCTGGTGGGCAACAATTTTATCAAATCCCATGGCAGCCACAACGACCATTCCAACAGTATCAAGATTATCCAGGTCCTAGTCAACAAGCCTATCAAGGGTTTGGTCAACAAAATTACCCCTATCTGGGTTACCAACAACAAAATCCTTATGTTGGTGCACAACGGCCTATTGCTCAGGCAATTCCATCTTATCTTGGTTATTCTCAACCTGATCTAAATCAACAGTTGTCATTTGTTGCAACATTAGAGTTACCTAATTTAAACCGGCTCACTAATGATCCCTTTCATTATTTACCTTGGTAGCCGGTGATTCCTCATAAATTACCCTCTGATATTCTGAAATTCAGTGGAAATTCTGGAGAAGACCCATCTACGCGTGTTATGACTTATAATTTATGGTGTTCATCAAATTCCTTGAATGATTATTCTGTTAGACTGCATCTTTTCCAGCGAACACTTACTAATCAGGCTGCGAAATGGTACATTGAATTACCACGAGCTTCTTTCAATAAATTTACAGCTTTAGTCACTACTTTTTTAACCCACTTCCAATTACCCATCATATATGAAACTAGAATGGAACTCTTGACCAGATTTAAACATACCACTACTACTCATATATCAAATCATATACATGATTGGCGTCTTCGTCATCGAATGGTTAAAACATTTGTTCCTTATCAGATTTTAGCTGAGTGGTTTATAAAGTCCTTGTTGCCATCTATCACCGAGGATGTGGCCAAATGTGTTGTTGTCACTGAAGAGCAAGTAATTTCTTGTGCTTAGTATATGGATTTGATTTACACTCAGTCTGGCACACTCTATGAAAATATTCTGAATGCATTGCGACCAAATTTTATTGTTCCTCCTTCTCCATCTAGTAAGGACATTAATGCCAGTGATGGTGTGATTGGTTCTGCCAGCACTCCGCTAGCAATTCAACCATCTAGTTATACACTTGTTGTTTCAAATCGAAACCCTATTGCATTTGTTCCTACGTCTTCTTCTGAAATACATTTCATGTCATCTGACAAGGGAAAAACTAACAAGCAACCCGGAAGTAAGAATAAGGGGAAAGATAAGAAGAAATTAAACTCACCCCCACAGGAAAAATCATCTGATTCATCTGGTTCTTTTCGGAAACCTCGTTAACCTTGCTTGATATGTAATGAGGAGAATTTTACGTGAGATTGTCCTCACTGCTCAGAAGTATCAAATATTTTTAAGACTTCTACCACATTTGCAGTGTTGACAAATCCTTTTCCAAACCCAGGAACACATATGGTTGCTACGGATCTCACTTCTACTTCGCAAGTTCTTATGTTATCCACCACTAAGCCCAAAACTGATGTTTTGGTGTCTACTCGAAGTGAATATTACAGAAATCCTCTATCGTCATCGAATGGTCAGGCTACAGATCAACCTACTACTTCAACTTCGACTACATCTGATTCGGCTCCACCGCCTATTATTCCTAAGTTAATAATAAAGCCACCGAAGGGAGTTGTTCATAGATCGAATTTCAACCCTCGAGCTCGTGCACCTAAGAATTATAATGTATTCGAAGATCTAGCTCAGTCACCTTCTACTATGTCAACGCTTGATGTTCTTCATAATTGTCCCTCCCAGAAGCAGGATTTGTTATCGACGATTGGTGGAATCGATTCGACAGATTCTAATCTTGTAGTCTTTAATCATGCGGGCTATGTGCCACAATTACCATAAAAATTAGCATTTTTTATTCAAGTACATGTCCTGAATCACACTATTCATCGGACTATCATTGATGAATGTGAATCTACTTGTATCATGTCTATGAGTTGCTGGAAGTCACTTGGCTCCCCGACTTTATCACAATCACCTATGATTTTGAAAGCTTTTGATGGTTGTACATATAAGCCTTGTAGAATTCTCAGTAACCTGCAAGTTGAACTAGGGGGAAAATCAGTTACTATTGAAGTTGAGGTCGTTGACGGACCCCTTGACTACAATATATTACTTGGAAGACCGTGGGTTTATGCTATAGTTGTGGTAGTATCTACTTAATTTTGTATGGTCATCTTCCCCCATAAGGGAAGCATCAAAATCATTTATCAACTCTCCTTATTTTCCTCTGGTTCCCAAGAAAATGGAAGCGTTTCATTTGTTCACGGACCCTCACTGTCTCTTCGGAACATTGGTGTAGGACTCTTTAAGGATTCTTCCCTAATGGGCACCTTTTCATTACCGTCGCATGCGACAACAACAGATATCGCAAAATAGAGACTTGAAGTATGATATCTTCCACTTCATCTGAGTTAAGGAAGATTCCCAATGATTCTAAAATAGATAGGTTGGGTGAAATAGGTTTTAGGATAGTTATTTTACTGTGTCAACCTCGTTAAAAAATGAATCGGGTTTTGAGGATAGTTATTTTACTGTGTCAACCTTGTTACAAAAATGAATCAGGTCTTGAGGATGGTTCTTTTACTGTGTCAACCTCATTAAAAAAATGAATTAGGTCTTGAGGATAGTTCTTTTACTGTGTCAACCTTGTTAAAAAATGAATCAGTTCTTGAGGATAGTTCTTTTACTATGTCAACATCGTTAAAAAATGAAACAGGTTCCTATGAGCATAGTTCCTTTTCTTGTGTCAAGCTCGTTAAAAAATTAAACAAGGTGCCATGAGCATAGTTCTTTTTCCGTGTCAAGATCATTAAAAAATTAAACAAATCCTCTCCTAATTAAGTCGAGTCTTTTATACGATCTCGTAAATGAAGCTTCATTCCATCTAGCTATTAGTAACCAGTAGTTTACTTAGGTGAATGAAATGAAGCTTGGGGGGCATTGAAACTTATCTTAATCACAATTTTCTCTATTTCAAGCTTGTGTAAAAATGAAACTACTTTCAAGCATAGTTTTCCTCCGTTTCAAGATTGTATAAAAATTAAACTTATCTCGAGCCCATTTCGGTTATTATTTTCAAGACTCATTAAACTCATGAAAATCCTGAGTTTCTTTTGCTATTATTTTCATGATTTTAAAATGTGCATGAAAATGCCGAGTTCTTTCTGTCTTTTCCTCCTTGTTAATTAAATTGAAATTCAACCATATGAGTACATTTTTATCACTTTTTTGAACTCATTAAAACTTTCAATAAAAAGAGAAACAGTTTTCATCGCCTTTGACTTAAAATATGAAAATATTGTTGAGCACTTGTCCTTCTGAGCTCGTAAAAGGAATTGAAACGACATCTAATCAATATAAGTTTAACCCTTTTCTGGATTGAGATAGATTACTTACGAAAAATGAAAACCCTAGTCGAAAATGGCTAGGAGGTTACCTCAGGTATTATTTTACGATTTTTCGGATCTGAGGGACAATTATACGAAAATGAACTTGTGAATTTTTATTTTTCGTCCCTTTTTCAAACTCTCTAAAGATGAAAAAGGACTAAGTTTTCATTGTCGTTAGAATCATTAAAACATCAAATAGCGACAGACTTTTCCATCATGAAAAGATCGAGTTTCACCTTCGCTAGACTCGATAAAGTGTCACATAGCGATGGATTCACTCGAAGGGTGGAATTATACATCAAGCATATGTTATACTCCTCAAGCTTGTTAAAAAATAAAGAGGTATTGGTCAGCAATGATTGGGGAAAATTGGAAAGGGATAAAAAAAATTATGGTAGCAAGTCGCTCTTGAACATGACACTCATTCACTTCATCTCCATGACTTTTGGGTTTGGTAATCTACTTGATGGTCTATCATACCTATGGTCTATCACACCATCCATCACTTTGGTTTTGGGTCAATGCTTCCAACTCATTCAGTGTCATCGATATGTTCAAGAGAAGTCACTCAGTTATTCCTCATCCTTTGTAATACTCATAAACCTTCATTTCATGACCACCATCCGTGAATATTGCTTCATCAGTTACATTCTGTCTCCAAAATAATTACTCTATTTTTGTGTCGTTGATGGGGGATACATCGAGGCCCTCCTGCGACGAGTCACTTCCTGTCGACATCAGCTCATCATCCAGGAAGTTGACTTAGAAACAACCTTTTAGTACCTTGGAGCTTGCATACATTAATGGCATGTTTCTCGTTTTCAGCGATAGGTTGACATCAAAGGCCTTTGACCGAAAGACTTTGAATGGTGTTTGACATCAAATCATCTATTCACACCATGCAAAATGTATTGCAGTACCTTGAGAGCCATTATAAAAACTGGTGGTTTCTCTCACATCTATTAAAGGCTTACATCATTGGCTGGTAATCAGGCAGTGTCTTCCCATGTTCGACTTCAAATCACATATTCGCATGGTTAGACTTGTACCTTAAGCGATCGAGTGAACAAGATAGAAGACCCCGGATCTAGTTTCATCCATCCGGGCTGCAATTTCAAGAGTAGTACCAAATCCTCCATACGATGGTATTTACTCAGATGGTCATCCTATCATGGGTCTATATATGTAGATGACTTTCTGATGTTATGATAGTTTATGTGTTGAGTATGGGTATGCCTCCCTCAACAATTCATGTCCAAGATTAAAATATATCATGATGTAATGTATTGTAATTGATGCAAGTCACTATCCACTTCAGATCCTACTCATCACATCGTAAATCATATCAATAAACATTATCACTTTTGACTTCATGCTTTAAGGGGGAAGCTGTTACAGGAAAATTTGGGCATCACTCCCAAAACCCATATGAGTATCAATTAGGGTTTATCATACTCTAAATTAGTTGCTACATGCCCTAAACAAGTCATCCTATTGATGGTTTTCCTTCATGAAAGTTTCACCGCTTAGATGCCAGTTGATGTGTTCCATTGAGCCATCAATGCACCCCTATATTGCAGTAAGTTCTTTTGTAGAGCATCTACTCCTATGAAAAGCTGCATTGTAGAGCATCTAGGCCCACTTTAGAGTGCATTGGTCGACTGGGATCAAATTTTTCATTGGATTTCGGGAATATTCCAACCCTCTAGTGGCTTCTAGAAGTTTTTCCAGCTATCACATCATCTGATAACTTCGAATATGGACACCATGGATCCATTTAACCTCTTATCCTTCCATTCCCATGAATAATGAAACCTCTTCATCCATTTTTGGAAAATCCATTCAAAGATTCATTAATGTCAAACTACCTTCATCTACTTATAAATTGAGCATTGTTCATAGTGCACAAGAGAGCAAGAATTTGAATTAGTAGAGTTATGCTGGTGAGATCACAACTTTTGGAGGTATCGTCTGCATGTAATGTTATGCTACTGGAGTGATGTTGATGGTGTGATGAGGATGGGACTGAAGCTGGAGCGAGTTGACATCGAATTGATCCAACTGGTTGTAACTTCTCCTTCTATTTCATAATAAATACATTTGTTCCTTTCCTAATACATGTTTCCATGATGTTATATGTTTATTTACAAATGCAATCGATTCAATTTGTTTAACATGAATATATCATATGCATTTATGTCATTTTTTGTCTTCAATTTTCCATTGCAAGTACCAATCAAGCAAGTTTAGTTTGATTGAGAGCGACGAAAGTGACGAAGGGAGGCAAGGAATAGTGAAAAGATTACAAGTAGGTATTCTTATCTTATCTATTCATTTTAAGGAAAATGTCAAATAGTTTTCTTCTATTGTTCTAAGTGCGACCACCACACTTAGGGAAAACATTTCTAATAGTAGGTTTGATTTTCGTAAAACACATTGATGCACCATACATGATACAAATTAAATCATACAACTCAATGGTGATCAAATGAGAAAAGAACAAAAAATTAGAGCCATAAAATAGTTTTCTCATTAAGTCATCAAATTCAAAATTTATCTATGACATAGATATTGTGTTAGATTCATTAATACTATAGGTGGGAATTCCAATTGAAAATATATAATAGAGTAGATACTATAACCATAGATGGAATAATTCCATATCTTGTGATTTTCATTATTCCTCCTCCATGTCGATGATATTTTTTTTCTCTTAAGCATGGTATCTTGCTTCAACTTTCGTTTTTAGAATTACAAGTTACACTTGTAGGAGATGAAACACTAACAAATTATAGAGATGAATTTGAAAGAATGGGGAAAGACCAACAATGGTACTCCTCTCTTTCCTTTGACCTTTACTAATTTTCCTTGTTGATTGAGCCATTTTTTATGTGGAAAATTCCAAAAAGAACACTATTGTTTGGAAAAAATATGAAATTTAATTTGAAAATCCACCATTAAATCACTTATAATCCCTTCAAAGCTCAAATTTATTCTATAGATATGCACCAACAAACCTCAACCCTTCTTCTTGCATATGAAAATGAGCAACTAAAATAGGAAAGTCACTTTTTAGAGACCTGCAGAACTCTTTTTTACATGTTTCCAATATGTCATGACATAGCTAGGGCATGTGTCATGTCTTTAGGATGCATATCAAACACATGTATGACATGTTTTCAACCATGTCTATGTCTAACACGTGGGATAAAGGAATACTTATCCCTCCCCTCCCACCCCCCTAGAGGGAATGCCTTATTACTTAGGGTGCTAACATATAAAGAAGAGACATTAATTGGCATTGGATTAAATATGGGTTTTGAGTATATGTTGGAGTATCAAGGGTTAATTGAACAAATTAAGTAGTTATGTTTTATTTATTTATATTATTTATAATTAATGAAACAACAAGAAACCTTTAATTATATCCATGCTTCATCATGGAATGTCAAACTTGTAGGAAACAAAATATGCAATGGCGCAAGTAGAAGAAATCTTGATAGATGACATGAGACATTGCTTCAAAAAAATGTGTATTATTTGTGAATCACTTATTACTTTTGTATTTTTTTTTAAATTTACACAATGTATATTATATTATAAATACAAATATACTCACTACACTATATTTCCACCTTTCAGATGGTACGTGAACATGCATATTGTAAAAATAAAGCCAATCCACAAAACATTCCAAATAACCCCAAGTGTTATATCTTTTGCAAGTGATGAAGAAAGTGTTTGAATAAATTTTCATTGATGTCAAAGGGTCAATGGGAAAAAATTTGGTGATTTTCATGCACAAATAGTGAATTTGGATGCAAGTACCTTATAGATTGGCTTCCCTTGTCAAGCCATTTCTTTTGATAGGTGGCACGCCTTGTGGGTCCTCTTGGTTGGAGAGATATTGATGTTTTAATTTTTATGCCCAAATTGGATTTGTCTAGCACCAAAATATCTCCCCATAAAGTTATGGCCCTAATACTTCATTTCATCCCTAGAAGGAAGTCTAAAATTGTAAATTAATGTGGCCTAAAACCATTGTCCAATTCAGCCCTGAAAGTAATATTATAAAATAAAATAAAAAATTATATTTTTTTTGAGATATCTATGCCCCTTTCTACCAGTTGAATTTACTCCTTTAGGTCAGCCCCAAAATAGACATGGTTATTCAAAATTAAATTTATATTTGGCTTAGGTTGGCCCTAAAAATAGCACTCCCTTCAATTGATATTTATAGCCCAAAAAAGGAGCCTCAAAAGAAACCATTCGTATAATTATGTGAGGAATAAAACATCTCTAATATCACAATAGTTATATGAGGCCAACAAAAGGAGAACATCGGGAAAGATAGAACAAAGTTTTTGGAGAAGATAATTTTTTGAGTTCTAGAAATTTCTAAGACAATTATTGTGGTAGAAAGGTAGGTTTGTTCTGAGGCTCTATCCAGAGAACTAATTTGGACCCATCTAAGGCCTAATTCTCTGACTCCTTACTTTGCATGTCCTGAGACAATCTGAGTTCTGCAATTGAGGAGACCTGAGGCCTAATTTTTTGAGGTTTACATCACATGTTCAAAGGAACTCCAAGTTCTAAAGTTGAGGAGCTCTAAGGCAATTGTCTGAGATTTATTTCAACCTATATAAGGCATATCTCATCCCTGTTTCTAAGGCATTTTTGGCATGCCTAAGGCCTATTGCGTTGCCCCTTTCTAAGGTCAATTTAGACCTTGTTTTAAGGCAAGTATGTAGCTATTTTGATCCTACATCTGAGGTGGAAATTTGGTATTTTTTTAAGGAAAACCTGAAGTACTCTTTAGCCTTATATGAGGTTGAATTTTGGCCTTTTTATAAGGCATCCATGTGGCATAATTTAGCCTCTTTCTAAGGCATTTTGGTGGAAAATACAAATTTATCTTATGGTTGATCAAATCAATCGTTCAAGGTAGATTTGAGGTTGAAATTAGTTAAATACTGAAGCAATATCAAGTCCCCTTTTGAAGCAGACATCAACTTATGCCAATAGAAGTCTGGAGAAGATCTTGACATCATTCTTGTAGAATTTTGAAGCAAACCCTAATATCAGTCTTTTAGAAGTTTGGAGCAGTTTATGAAGCACACTTTTGAAGAAAATCTAAGTCACGTTTTGAGGAAGATCAACCGTTCATTCTGTGGAAGAACTTTTGAAGGAGATCTGAGCCATTAAAAGCATAGTATGAGGTTTTTCTGAAGTAGTTAATTGAAGGTATGAATTAGAATTTATTTTGTTACATTAGAATACATAGTGAACATTGCATACTTCTTGGAGCATGTCTAAAGTTAACTTAATACATATAGTAGTGATTGATCATTGTTCAGGTTCATTTAGTTGTGTGTAAATCAACTGTAAAAAATCTTTAAATAAGGTCATAAAGATTCAATTCATGTAACTTCATACATAAACTGGATTAAATGATTTTGTAATCACATGGTTGAGGCTAATAATTAAGTTATATATATTTGTAAATTAATATCTTTTTGCAAATTTGTGTGGCAGGGACTACGCTACCATGCAATACTTGTTTAATTTTGAAACTCCAATGCATATTTTAGATATTGAAAGTTTTGGGATGCTTCCAATGATAATAAAAAATGACATATTTGATATACATGTTCCAATGGTTGAAATACAAAAATGTGTATTATATTTTTTTTTAAGTCTAAGTGCATATTTTATATAATGGTAACACTAATGCATATTACATATGAAATAACATCAATGTGTTTTATTACAAGATTAGTAATGGTATCATTAAAGTGAAAGGTGCTTTTGTTGTATCTAGAATCATCAATGCTTTTACAAGTATATGCAATAATGCATCATACTCATTAAAATGCACTAGTATGTAAAGATGTATGAACCTCGTCAGAGCATTCAAATGAAGACAATGAATTTCCATATTGAGAGTGTGCAAATTCAACTTCTAGTTTTTGTTACAAAATTCCATTTAATCATGATAAGATCAAATGTGTTTCATAATAATATTTTTATTATTTAATTTTTTCATTTGTATATAAACATTGGATCATCCATATATTTAATAAACAACTTAGCGTTTTATGACATTACACAATATGATAGAATAAGAAATGAATTTTATTATACATGGATAAAAGACCCTTCATCATGGAAAATTGGACAAAAAAAATTCCATGATAATCAAAATGTCATTAGATAATTCTTACAATGGTAACATGCCATTATTCAATTAGGGTGATATGTACACATTAAACAAAATGTTTGATTTTCATAGACAAACATTTCACAATACACAACTTGTAACGTTCAATTATGTTTATTATTAGTCACCCCTTGAACCATTTTCATTGCTCAAGCTACTTGCATGCCTCCTTTCTATTCAAATTACTTTGGGTGGGTGGGTGGGTGGGTGGAGGGGGAGGGTGAATCAATATTTTCTCACTTTTTTTTACAATTTAGTAGAAAAATCATTAACCAATAACTTCTCTACATAAAAAGAACACAAGATATATATATATATATATATATATATATATATATATATATATATATATATATATATATATATATAAATAAGGTAAGATACAACTTCCGTATTTAATTACATAACCGGTATGTTAACCCTAGGTTTACCAGCTCCCACTGGAAGGAGGTAAAAACCTCTTGAAGGAAGCTACAACTTCCTTTCCTAGCACTACCTTGACACCCTTAATAATAAAAGATAAAATAAAACTCTTGGGATGTTGTACCAAGGAAAATTGCATTCTTATTGGAGCATATCTAAAGTTAACTTAATACATATATTAGTGATTTATCATTGTTGTAATTGGGTCATTTTCCTTGGTACAACATCCCAAGAGTTTTATTTTATCTTTTATTATTAAGGGTGTCAAGGTAGTGCTAGGAAAGGAAGTTTTAGATTCCTTCAAGAGGTTTTTGCCTCCTTCCAGTGGGAGCTGGTAAACCTAGGGTTGTAGCCCTTCCAGTTGTAACAGGTAAATCTGGAAGTTGTATCTTACCTTTTTATATAAATAATTTTTTTATATATACCTTGTGTTCCTTTGATGTGAAGTTATTGGTTAATGATTTTGCTACTAAATTGTAAAAAAAAAGTGAAATATTGATTCACCCCCCTCCCCCCAACCCACCCACCCAAAGTAATTCCAATAGAAAGGAGGCATGCAAGTAGCTTGAGCAACGAAAATGGTTCAAGGGATGACTAATAATCAACATAATTGAATGTTGCAAGTTGTATATTGTGAAATGTTTTTCTATGAAAATCAAATATTTTGTTTAATGTGTACATATCATCCTAATTGAATAATGGCATGTTACCATTGTTAGAATTATCTAATGATATTTTGATTATCATGGAACTTTTTTTGTCCAATTTTCTATGATGAAGGGTCTTTTATCCATGTATAATAAAATTCATTTCTTATTCTATCATATTGTGTAATGTCATAAAACGCTAAGTTGTTTATTAAATATGGATGATTTACGTTGTTACAATGAACCAAGGTGTAATCAACTAGTATATTTGTTTCAATGATGCAATGTTTATATCCAAATGCAAAAATTAAATAATAAAAATATTATTATGAAACACATTTGATCTTATCATGATTAATTGGAATTTTGTAACAAAAACTAGAAGTTGAAGTTGCATATTCTCAATAAGGAAATTCATTGTCTTCATTTCAATGCTCTCACGAGGTTCATACATCTTTACATACTAGTGCATTTTAACGAGTATGATGCATTAGTGCATATACTTGTAAAAGCATTGATGCTTCTAGATACAACAAAAGCACCTTTCACTTTAATGATACCATTACTAATCTTGTAATAACACACATTGATGTTATTTCATATATAATATGCATTAGTGTTATCATTATATAGAATATGCACTTAGACATAAAAAAATATATAATACACATTTGTGTATTTCAACCATTGGCACATGTATATCAAATATGTCATTTTGTATTATCATTGGAAGCATCCCAAAACTTTCAATATCTAAAATATGCATTGGAGTTTCAAAATTAAACAAGTGTTGCATGGTAGTGTAGTCCCTACCATACAAATTTGCAAAAATATATTAATTTACAAAAATCTATTACTTAATTATTAGCCTCAACCAAGTGATTACAAAAGAATTTAATTCAATTTATGTATGAAGTTACATGAATTGAATCTTTATGACCTTATTTTAAAGATTTTTTGTAGTTGATTTACACACAACTAAATGAACCTGAACCATGAGTGACGTAAGAACTGCGCATAAAACTACTATGATAACCCAATGAATAAAAAAATACAACATCAACTATGCTACTATTTTGTCTATGCTTCTATGATATGTAGTTTCTACTACACTACATGTAGAGAATTTTGACTTAGTTTCATCAAATGATAAAAGAGTTTGTATTTTTTTATTAATTAAACGAAATATTCATTAAAAATATAAACATGTTTTACAAATAATTATTTTCCTTCTTTATAAAGTATTACGTACATTTTGTAGATTCTTGAAAGTATATGGGATTAATAAAATAAAAATGATGGTGAAGTTGGGTGATTTTAGATAACAATTACACATTTGGAGACCACTAAACTTAGCCAAACACATCGGGAGACACTAAATTTAGTCAAACGCACTTGGAGACCCAATTCCTTCCAATTCATTATTTGGGTCAACATTAGATTGGAACTTGTGAATGTATTCGCAATATCATTCAATAAATTATTCATTCTTCCATTAAAGTGGGTAACAGTGATAAAATTTCTGGTGATTCTCTAGGTGTGATTATGTTTATGCGTAACCTTATTGAGCAATAGATAATATTACATTATTTTATACCTTCAATGAAAAAAAAACTTAAAATGAGAATCAAAACAATAATGGAAACCTAAATATTGTAATGCTCCATATCCATATATGAGGTACCATGGCTCCTAATTTTGAAAACAAGAAAAATAATTTCAATATCTTTCTTTGTTTGAGACAATGCTTAAGAATCCTTGCTCGTAGAGATGGTTTCCCATTTATTCTATAACACTCATGATGTGCATTATGTATTCCTCATTTCTTTCATGTTTCAGATATTTTAATCTAAACCTAAGCCTCCAAGCTCTAGGATAATCAATTCCAAAGACAAATAGTTACTCAGTTACTCATAAAGAAATGAAAAATAATTATATTAACAAAAGGGAAAATTACATTAATAAAAGGGAAAATGTAGTTGCACAAATCTCGGCAATGGCATAGAATTCGACTAAAAGAATGATTATTTCATTATACTCCATTGTATGTGTAATGGAGGTGGAAAGAAGACCTTCAAAATGTGAAGCAATAAAATGATTACAAATTGGTTTTTTAATAATGTTAAAAAATACATATATTTTTTATAAAGTTAAACATTAGAGCAGATATTAGTCAAGGCTCATTTATTGGGTAGTTAAAAGCAAATCGATGGGACTAATAATACTTATTATTGATTCAATTATATTTCTAATAGTCTCAAATTCTTAACTAGTTAAACTCAAAACATTTAATTATAATTTATTTACAACTAATTAAATAAAATTGGTTAATTCAATTATCTTTTCAACAATTTCATATATGTTATGGTAATAGTTATTCCTCCACCTGATAACTTTCCTTTTCAATATAAATTTTTTGTAACAAGTCACATTGCACACTCCCCTTTACCCATTTCCATATTTTCACTACTTTTGTAATCATGATTATGACTAACTAAAAATGCTATAAATTATTCACATACAAAAGTAGACATTGTTTTGAAATTCTTCACATAAAAAAGTAATCATTATTATGACTAAGTGAAAGTTCTTCAAATTCTTCACATACTTGAAGAGAAAGTCAAATCACTAAAATTTAGTTTTGTTATTATGCTATATTGTGGAAACCCAATAGGCTTTCAGTGTACATATCTTATATGGAAACAATTGGCACTTCTAATATATAGATATGATCATGTCGCACTCTTCCAATTTTCATTGCATTTTACTCATTGAGGTTGAGGCGCCTATCGTAGGAGCTGGTTAGACGTTGTTTCTATGTCTTCTAGCTCATTTTATTTTTTGGGGAGAGTTTCTTGAGAATTGGAAAGCACTTGTGAGTTATTTGTATCAGTTGAGACCTTGCAATACTAGGCCTTTCCCCACAAAAAAGTGTATAACCCTATTAGAATCACAATTCCTCCCAGTACATTGTACTTAGCGGATAGGTCTAGTGCAGTTAGCAACCTAAATTTTTTCTTTTGTGAAAATGCACAACCTTGAATTGATTCATTAATTTGATATTTTAGAAAGGAACAAACGAACCAACCCAAATAAATTCACTAAGAGAGAATAATAGATCCAATAATTGTCGTGATTACTATCATCAAAGGAGTGAATTTCGTCGTAAACATGGGCCCTTTTATAGGAATGATTATGCCTTGCAGATAATATGAAATTTTTGAACCAAACACTCCATGTGCCCATCAACCTGTGTTAGCATTGAACACAATTTGTTAATTACCTTCATATCCACCCACTATCCCAATCTTCAATTCAAAAAATTATGTAACATATAAATTTCCCTCATCCAAAGAAAGTGAAAAACCAAACTTACAGCATAGACCATAGATAGAAGGTTGATATCCCCTCGTAACACCCATCTGGAATTATCACGCATGATAGCTAGGCCCAAATTTGTCGCTTGTATTGTCCCTAAAAAACATATTAAGGTGGCCATGGAAAGTGGAGCATAATATTTCTTTAGGACTAGGTCTTGCACAAAATTGTGAATTACAATGTATGTATGCATATAAATAATATATATGTATAACACGCTAGCTAAAGAATTATTGTGTTGTGAGTAGTTACTTAGTTACTCGTATAGAACTAAAAACAATTCTCTAAAAACAATTACATTAACAAAAGGGAAAATGCAGTTGCACAAATCTCGATAGTGGCATAAAATTCGGCTAAAATAATGATTATTTCATTACACTCCATTGCATGTGTCATGAAGGTGGAAATACTACCTTCAAAATACGAACCAATAAGACGATTACAATTTGGTTTTTTTAATAATGTTGAAAAATGCATATATATTTTATAAAGTTAAACATTAGATAATATAATGGTCAAAGCTCATATAATGAGTAGTCAAAGGCAAAGTGATTGCTAGAATCGTGTCTTGGCAAGGACTAATAAACCATAATGTGATATGTCTTAATGTGTATAAATCATTAGTTCACTCATGTGCATTATTGATATAAGTGTACACAAAAAAAAAAAACCTTCATCAAACCCCTCAAGCACCCAAAAATTTTAGTAATAATGAAAATGGGTTAAAACCTTTATACATCTTTGTTACAAATAGTAGTTTTTTTCCAACAATTTTACCAATATTATAAACTTTCCTAGTTAAAAAATTTGAAATTGTTATTAAAATTTTTCAAAAATAGTGGCACACAAGAGCATTCACAATATACAATTGTAGGAATTAGTGTAAAGAAATCTATCACTTAAGTACTCAATCATTACACTAATGTGAACCTATGCACTATATTGTAGAAAATTTGACATATCAATGTTATAAAAACTTGAATTTCACACAGTCATATATAACATAGTAGGCACAAGTTGAATAGTAGCACAAGAACATATTGTTCTTTACAGTTGCATGAATTAGTTTAAACAAATTCCATCACTCAAGTACTCAACCATTACACTAATGTGAACATATGCATTATATTGTAGAAAAACCAATATATCAATGTTATAAGAACTTGAATTTCACATAGTCATATATAACTTCCATGGTTTAAATTAATATATTTGAGAAACTAATTTGGTTTCCTACATTTCATCACTATATTCAAATCATTTGTGAATATATCTTGAATAAGCACTCCAAATTAATATAATATTGTTTTGTCATATTGGAAACCATCATTAGTTTGTGCTCATGCTAAATGGTATTGTTATTTCCAACATTTTATGTTACAACATCTTGATGACTATCTCTAACTTCGTCCAACAACATTTGTGAAAAACTTTCATTTCTTGGGTATTATGAGTAACTTTCTCCCCTAACCAAGAACTTATCTATATGCTTCACAAGTTTTAAACCCTTAGACAAAATATGCATCTTTACCAAATCAACAATCTATCTAAGAAATTTTATTTGAAAAACATCACATTCCTTTTTCCTTTTCTTTTTTGGGAAAGAAGTATGCATGTTAGTCCAATGATGTTTGCAATATCAACAACCACTCAATCAACAAATTTAATTCATCATGGATCACACATGCTTGTATATGACTTAAAGTTAACATACAATGCTTATAAATTATGTGACTTATCGAAAATGTCTTTATCTCGATACCAAAGAAACATAATAAATATTTATAAATAAAATGCATATGCATTAAATCAATGAAAATAAATTGACGAATAAAATGAAACATGCATTCACATAATATAACTTTAAGGAAAAAAATAAAATATCATTACAAATAATCATGAAACATGCATTCACATAATATAACTTTAAGGAAAAAAATAAAATATCATTACAAATAATCTTCCATATAGCATATACAAAGAATAAACAACTTATTCGGGGCATCTCATCTCACCCTTTCTTCCATTAAATATAAAACATCAACTTTCATTTTACACTCCTTTTTTAACTTGAATCTTCATTTTATATATATATATTAAACTTAATAGGACACATCAAGCTTAAACAATGGCTTACACTAGTAACTCAATCTATCTCTTTACAAAAATTCCAATTTTGATATATACAATTTCTCACATTCATAATATTACTAAATCTATATTTTTAATTATAATATTTTTAATGACTCTAAAAATAAGATGGTAACCTAAAAAGTTGTTATTCTACAAACTTTACAAATTGAAAAACACTCAAACAACAATTTAGTGCACATATTGATTCATTTTCATTATCATGAATACAAACAAGTTTGATTCAACACAGCTAACAATTTAAGGGGTTTGGAATTGATAGATGAATAATGAATAGTACATGGTTAAGTTAACTTTTATAAGAAATCACAAGTAAAAAAAAGAAGACATGAACAACTTCAGAACTTTAAGTTTTGACATGTTTTCCAGCTAACGAGAACTTGAATATTTGCCCTCGTAAATGGTACTTCCAAAGTTTCCCATGTGAACCTACCAAGTGGATGGTAAGCACTTAGAATTTGTTTAATTCCTTCATTAAAATCCAAACAATTTATTTTGATCTTTTGTATAAAGCAAGCCTTGAAATCTAAATCCTGCAGTGCTCAGAATTTGTTTAATTTATTGATCAAAATACAAACAATTTATATCGATCTTTTCTAAAAGCAAGCCTTGAAATTTTAAGCCTGCAGTCACGATGCATGTCAGCTTAAAACTACGACATCCACCAAGCAAAAAAGAGAATACAAAAGGCCAAAATTATTCTCTACAAATTTGTGGGTATATTTCTCCATTTGAAAGTCCTCTCATACACTAATATTATTGGAATTGATGGTTCCCTTTACAGAAATTTTCATGGCGGCCATGTAACTAACTGTTGTATATTTTATATAATTATAGTATACTGCGTAAATTAAAAACTTTCAGTACTCACCCCTACTACAATTGAGCTGTCAACTTATTAATGCACTCCATTTACAGTATTTCAGTGTAGTCTTCAGAGCAAAAGCCTATTCTTTATAACTTGATCAGACATACTAATTTAGTTACTACGTTCTGAAAGCCTGCCATTGATGAACTTCATCGAAAACCATTGCCCGGTGTATACCTGAAATGAAACAAAGGAAAACTTATGACTTAGATCGATGTTAAACTCTCCCTGAAACAAAAAATCTAAACATTGGTGTTAACAACTTTTGTTAGATAATTTTCTGGAACACATCAAGAGGGGATGTGTCTATGTAAGTTTGCCTATCTGTATGAGTAAGGCTAAGGAAAGAAATGAAAGAAATTATCTTAGTTTATAACAACTATTTTTTTGGGTTACTATTGTTATTTATAATATTATGGAAATTCTTTTCTGTTACCATTATTATATAAAAATATTTTTCAAATATGTTACTATTATTATATATAATATTTTGGAAATTCTTCTTTGTTACCATTATTATATATAAAATTATGGAAGATAGTTATTATAATTCTATATAACATTATAGAAGATAAAGATTAAGAGGCTGGGTTTTTAAATTATTAAGATATGGCTATAAATAGACTGTCTGGGTTCTGAAAAATGTTTCAATTGAATTTTGAAGAATCTATTTAAGAGTAAATAGAGATAGACAAAATAGATAAATGGTTAAGAGTGATAAAACTGACTTTTTCACTAATCCTGAGCGTTTTAAATTAAAAAGTTCATGAAAATCAATGTTGACTTATCCATTCTTTTCCTATTAGCCAGATTCTCTGTGGCTGTGCTGCTATAACAATATGTCCACCAACCCTAGGCTTTAATAGCAGGTTGTAAGTTTAAATAATTTTGCATTTGGATAAGCTATTCTAAGCCATCATAGGTGGTAAACAAAGATAGACAAAATAGTTTAATAAATAATGGTGATTCATCTTACCTTTTTAAAGGTGCCTTGTCCATTCTGGCCATATCAGTCAGATTCTATGTGGTTCTTTTACTATAACAATTTGCCCACTATACCAAACCTAAATAGCACATTGTAAGGTTAAATATCTTTGCATTTGGATAAATTGCACTAGGCCATCATATATCTAATCAACCACACTAATTGATGAGAAACCTCCATCACAAAATAACTATGTGATGGATCTGGAAGAAAGTTCTCATCATAACTTATGTAAGATCTTGTCAGGCCAGTGCAATAGGGTTTTCATGCTGATAGGGCCTGTAAGATCTTGTCAGGCCAGTGCAATAGGGTTTTCATGCTGATAGGGATTGTAAGATCTTGTTACGCCAGTGCAATAGGGTTTACATGCTGATAGGGACTGTAAGATCTTGTCATGCCAGTGCAATAGGGTTTTCATGCTGATAGGGCCAGTTGCTATTCCAGAATGAATTTGAATCTTCTTAAGATCACAAATATATATTCATGGTGGAGACAATAAGTTGAAAACTACTGAGCCCATTAACTCTTTTACAACAACCAGTAGATTTGCATTATCTGGTTTTATCATGCTGATAGGGCCAGTTGCTATTCCAGAGTGAATTTGAATCTTCTGAAGATCACATATATATATCCATGGTGGAGACAATAAGTTGAAAACTACTGAGCCCATTAACTGTTTTACAACAAAGAGCTAACAAGTAGATTTGCATTATCTGGTTTTATCATTGACTCTTTTACAACATAGAGTTAACCATCAGATTTACAAAATCTGTTTTTCCCCTACATAGAACCCAAAATAGTCTATAAAGCTATTGGCTAATTAATTCAAATCAGTTCATCTCAGAATTTTTTTTTGCCAATAAGGGAGTAGTACTTACTTATTCTGTGTAGGATTAGGGATGCTTGGCACACTTCTAAATCTGAACCCATGACGTCTGTTACCAGGCAGACCTCTCCTTGTTTTCTTCATGTAGAAAGGGGCATGAGAATCCATGAAGCCATAATAACCTGCCCTTGACATTTTTCTCTCAAACCTCCTCTGCTCATTCAATGCACGATTGCCTCCCACCTTGTATTGGTAATCGTCAGTGGAAAGCTCCAGCATGTTAGCAGGCCGCTGTATGGCAAAACATACGGTGAATAATGAAGCAAAACCAACGATAACAAGAGGTAGGACTACCTTCATCTTTTACCCTTCTCTGAAACAATCAAAATTTCTCACATTTAGAGAAAACAGTACTCTTTCCAGGGATGATTTACTTTGAACAGGTAGGGATTTCTAATCTATTATTGCTGTTATATTTTAGTGGGTCAAGTGGGATCTGCCTGTGGTCTCGTGCTCCAATGTTTGCATTGACTGGTTATTGAAGTTGCCCAGTGGTCTACCCAAGAGATTTATTAAGTAATAATTTGTGTCGGCAGATTTTGTGTTGTGTTTATGTTCAGCTCGTGACTGAAACACGTGATATTCTTCACGTCCCAGCTCCCTGACTACATCAGAACGTACAATTGTGTGGGGGTGGAACAGCAACCAAGGGGCAAATTAAATCTATAAATTATTTCGGAAAATAATGGAAATTTTAGTAAGATTATTATAAAATTTTGCAGAAATTTTTGAAAAATTAGATTATAGTTATGAAGATTTTATTTGATTTAAGAGTTCATTTCTACCATCAAAACATGATTTAAACACTGCAACATTATGATTTTTTGAAAAAAAATTAACTAGACAAAAAAACTGTCCTCAGTGTCGAATTTGTGGCATCTCTAGACCACCCTTACTATATGTTTACTATATGTATGCCTACTCAGGCCACAATGTCCAGTAGGAATTTGGGCTCATTTTAAAAAAAAATTATTATGGAAGTGTTTGATTTTTTTTTAATGGTGGAAATGAATTCAGCATCATTAAAAACCCTAGAGCATCCAAAGTCCTTAATTTGATCTTTTTTCAAAAAAAAATCAAGAGAATTTGAATTTTTTTAATGGTTGTCATGAATTCAGCACAGTAAAAAAAACCTTGAAACATCTATAAATCCTGAACCTTCACAGCTGTAACCCAACTTTCCAAAAAAAATATACAAATTTTATTAAAATCATAGACAAATTTCCATTGTATTAATTTAAATTAATGCATCATGACCAGAATTGGAATCAGAGATCTCCCCCTCTTCATAGTCCGTCTGTTTTCCAGAGCCATTAGGTGACAGTGAACGTCGTGGGGCAGCTGCAGTATCAGGTAACACTGGAAAAACAGGACATTGGTTATAGTAAACTGACAAATTTCTACTTTACTTTGTCTATTTTGGTTTGGGAGTTCAGTTTTATGCGGAGAATTAGTTAAAGTTCAGCTGGAATTATAAATATATATCGCCACTGGCGTAAATTATATTTACTGATCAGGGATCTGATCTTCAAGTAAATTAAGATTCCTTATTATGGATCTTGAATTAAGTGAAAAGTATAAAATAATATCTCAGTGGCAGCTGACAACATCATAATATTTTACAGTACTCATTTTGAATGCATATCAAAGCTTACGGACAATTTTATACTCTCCTGACTTTTATGGTATCCAATGCTTAAAAAAAAATTAGAATAATTTAATAAGTATATAGTATAATTAATAAACAAAATAGTATTTTGTTTTGTTAATTTTGGTTAAGATTTTTAAGAATTATAGAATTTAAATGGTTTAATTTACAAAGTTTGAGTGTTATAGAGTTTTTCAAAGAGTTGGATTTACTTGTATACAAGTGTGGAAAGAAAAATATTCAAATTGTGTAAAGAAAAATATTTAAATTTGAAGAAATTACAATTTCCACCAAAATTATATTTGTTGAATTTTAGTGAAAAATATTAATTAATTTATTAATTAGATTGATTTAATGAAATACAAAATTTAAAATGTAATTTTTAAAATAAATATTAATGTGAAAAATTTTATTAGTATGTTGTATTTTGCTTGTTTTCATGTTCATTAAATAAAAATTAATTTCTTATAAATATGGATAGTTTTTTTTGTTTGTTTAAATGGAATATAATTTAATTTTTGAAACTTGATACAAATATGGATAACTTTATAATTTTATTTAAACCCAATTTAAATTAAAAATAATTTAATTTTAAATATAATATATATATGAATTTTAAATTGAAAATAATTGAATATTAAATAGAAGAATGATATATATGTGTGTATGTTTCTCATAAAATATATATATATATATATATATATATATATATATATATATATATATATATATATTTTGTTTCTCTCTTTCCATTTATATTTAAAGATAAATATTAAATTTTGTTTAATTTATTTTAAAATTTTGTGTTAACTACATATTACTTAAAAAATATATATCAATAATAATAATAATGTGGAATTAGAAAAAAACGTGCGAGAGGAAGAGTTTTGGTTTCACACACCCAGCCACATAGTGTTTCCTATGAGAGGGGTCTGGCGGCCCCCTCGCTGTCGTGGCCCTCTCTACATTCTCTGTGTCAACCCCTCTACATCCTCTGTGGCAAGGTTTTGTTTCCCTTTCCTTGCGGCCAGTGGAGTTTCGATGGCATTGTGCGATTTTCTTGAAGATGAAGAGGACTGGAGTTCTTGGGCGACTTGTTGGAGTAGTATCTACCTGTGTGAGGGTAGAGTCTTTGACCTGCGCTCTGCTGCTCCACATCGGTCTTGCACTCTGAACACCCACATGGGTTTCCTCAAAGTGGGGTTCGACGGTCCCTCTACATCCGTTGTGGCTCCCTCTTCATCTTCTGCGGTCGGGGTCTCTGTTTCTTTTTCCATGCAGCAGGTTCAGTTTTCGAGGGTGCTGGGGGTTGTTTTCTTGCAGCGACCTTATTTTTCTCTCCTGTTTTCACCGGGTATTGTCGCCGATTTTTTGGATTTCGCGGTGGGCTTTTGGGCAACCCTTGTTTGGCCATTTGTTGGATTGTGCTGCAAACCCCTCTTCTTTCCTGCGGCCGACATGGTTTTGTTTGGCATGGGGGTTGTTTTCTACCCGATTGATACCGCTAGTTTGGTGCCTTTGTTTAACAGTGGTGCTTTTTGTTCTCTGGATTGGGGCTTCCCTGGTCTCTTTTTGGGTTTCTGGCCTTGTGCTTTTGCCCCTCCGTTGTGGGATCTATTGACCTATCGTGGGGTGGTTGTTGACTTGCTCTTCATGGTTGTATGTTGTTTCTAGGGTTTTATGGGTTTTTGTGGGTCTGCGCACCTAGTTTATAATTGGTTTTGTTTAGCCAATGTGCAGATGTATGTACCCTCAGATTTTGGGTTATACTTTGTGGGACTAATGTTCAATTTTTTATCAATAGAGTCTTACTCTGAAACATATGCTATATGCATGTTTATGTAAACATCTTTTTATCTAATAGAAAGTTGTTTGTTTTTTTCCTCTGAAAAAATATATCTATAATATTGTTTTTATTTGTTTTTTTTCATTATATGACTTTTTTTCTTCAAAAATATGCTCCTCAAATCATTATAATTTTATAAATTTTATTCAGAAAACTAACACAAAAATACTTCATAATCCAATTCTTGTATCATGTAAAGTTATTACTTGAAGGTCAAATTTAATCCTAATTATATTCATTTTAGTATTAAACTAATTATTTATCTTTGTTATCACCACTTTCATAATAAAATTTACAAAATCTCAATTATCACCACTATCATAATAAAATTTACAAAATCTCAATTCCTTAAAAGTTTAATCAAATTTTATAGATATGTATGTAAAACAGCTTTATATTTTTAGAATTATGTATTATTAGCTTCTTTATTATTTGTATTATTAGTGTAAATTATTTTAAGTTTTGATTTTTTGGGCATATTTTTTAACCAATTTTAAGTCAAATATGGTAAAAATTTGTTGGATTCACAAATCCGAGTTGTGAAATCTACATAATGGAGTTGTCTTTAGTGGGATTTTTTGGAGTTTCAAGTGCCGGAATCCGGTGAAAAAATTGAGGTGAAATCTTGATTTATGTTATTTAAACTGGTTTTTTGACTGTATATATGGATTCAACACCCTAAAAAACCACTAGGGCACTTCGATTGTGCAAGATTACCCATCAAACTTCTATTTTCAATAAATTCCTGCCAGAATTTAGAGGAATTAAACCGGAAAAAACTACCATAAAAGCCTTCAAAAAGTGGCACTATAGACTACTCACTACATAATCTATCTAAAGTTTTTCAGGACATTAAATTTATTTGTGCATTCAAAAATACATTTTAAACAACACAAAATCTAAAGTTCAACAACATATTTGTTACTAAATTCCAACCATAAAAACCAAAACCTAAGAAAAATAAACTATCAATTTAAACTCAATCACAATTATATTTTAGATTTTTCAAATATCTTTTCATAAACTAATTTTATAATATTTAGGTCTACACGGTCTTGAATAAATGATAATCAGGTGCTCTGTTAAAACACTTCTTGATATAAAATCACCCATTCAATTTCTCACCCAAATCAAAGTGATATATTAAACATAATTTAATTATATAATTTTAAATATTTAATATATATAAAAACCCATGCAAGATTTCTTCCCTCGAGTTCTGGAGAGAAATGGATAAAGTGCAGATGTTAATGGAGGACGCGGACTTTGTGACCCCTGACATGCCAGCTTTAACTTCTATATCGAATCTTTGTGGAGGGCCCCGGTTTGGGTTTAGGTTATCTCTGAACATGGATACTCCGAGAGACTTTTAAATGTTAGTAAATTTTGAAGTATCAATATATCAATTAGGAGTATAGTTGGTGGGTGAAAAGCAAAGCAGTACTACATGCAAGTATAATTTACATTTAAATATTATCATGCAAATATAATTTACATTTAAGTATTATTAAAAAATATTCTTAATTGGAAAGATAATACAGATTACGGAAGGATGAGTGTGGAATTCAAAATGGTTTTTAAATTGAAAATGGTATATTATTTTTTAAATATTAAACCCAAATAATAATGGGTTATACTTGAAAAGTAACAAAATGGTTTTTAAATTGAAAATGGTATATTAGTTTTAAATATTAAACCCAAATAATAATGGGTTCTACTGGAAAAGTAAGTAAGGATTGCTAAAATGAATTTAAAAACTTATGTTAATAATTTGATTTTCTTTATAGTATGTGATGTGAAGAATAGTTGGTGATAGGATGTGTTAAGATATTTTTTTGTGTGGAGGTTGTGATGAGTTGGTGATAGGACGTGCTATTAAGATATTTTTTTGTTTGAATGTTGTTAGTTTTAAATTTAGTGGATATAGTTAGTCTTTTTTGTAATTGATTTTAATAGGATGTTAAATAATTTTGTTTTAGTGATTTTGAATGAGTATAAACATTTAAATATCTTTTTTTTTTTTTAACTGAAACGGGTATTTTTATTGATAGAGGTGGGTTGGCCGAAGCCAAATCAAACATTACAATTCACTGCTTCATACATTACAATTCACTGCTTTTACAAGAGCGTCTTGCCCAGTTAGGGAATAGTTGCCATATTCAATGCTCCTGCATTTATGCTGATCATGCTCTTTTCTAGAGTACATCCTGTATTTGCCAATATGTCTGCTTCTGTGTTTAATTCTCTGAGGATATGGAAGATTTGAGCTGAGGAGAAGTCCTTCAGAAGTCTGTTCACTCTTGCAAGTTGTTTATTTAGCGCTGGATCCTTGAGTCCTTTCTTGTGATTTAGAGATTTTATCAGCAGTTCTGAATCTCCAAAGACTAAAATTTCCCTTGGATTTTCTTTTCTGGCTAGTTGACAAGCTTTTAAAAGACTGAGTACTTCAGCCTGATTGTTGGTTTTTAGCCCAAGTCCCCAACTGAAGTCCTCTTTTTTCCCATTTGGAAAATAAATAACCCCTCCTGCTCCTGACCTACCTGGATTTCCTTTTGAGGCTCCGTCAAAGAAGATAGTGCATTTTCCTTGTGACTTCCACCACTTTTGAAAACTGTCCAAAGTGTCTCGAATCTGCCATTTTTCCTTGTGATTTGGACGTATGATTGCTGAAGGTCTAGGCATGGGGGAGAAGCCATCCAGCCATGTCCTTTCTTCAGTTCGGAGGGAACTATCTTCTTTGACTATGGAGTGTCTCAGAGTTTCTAATAGAAGTTTCTTGGCCTGCTCCGCTGCATTATCTGCAGTCATTTCTTTTTGGTTGAAGACAATTTCGTTCTGGGCAAGCCACAACTTCCAGCATACATATTTTGGAGCTGCAATCCACACCTTATGCCAAAGAGATTTGTCAGCGATGTTGAAGGGGTATCGAGCTTTCCAAGACGAGAACATGTCTGTGATCGAACAATGTGCTGGGGGTCTCACATTCAGTCCTGTCAAGAAGTTAGTTCAGGCCTTCTGTGCATACTCACAATCGATGAACATGTGATCTGAGGTTTCCAATGCATTTTTGCAGAAGACACATCGATGAGGACCTGCTATGTTTCTTCTGGACAAATTTTCTCCAGTCAGGATTTTGTTGTGGAACAAAGTCCAAAAGAAGAAATTGATCTTGGGAATGCTAAAGTTTTCCCAGATCTGTTTCCACACTGTTTCCGGATGCGGAGAATCCTTTTTACCTTGCATCTGTAAATATCCTTGTCTGGCTGTGTACACCCCCATCTTTCCCCATCCCCATGAGTCTTCCTCGTCCTTATGCACTGGGGTAAAGTCTGTAATTGCATATGTAAGAGCATTTAACTGTTTTTTAAGTGCGCTGGAATGTTAGGCAAAGTCTAGCTTTGCCAATTGCCTTTGTTATCCCAATCTGCAATATCCTCGATTTTTCGAATTCCTTTTGAACTTAACCAAGCTCTTAACTCTGCAATTTCATTGATAGCTGAAATTGGAGGATGACCCATGATTCGATCTCTCCACAACGATGTATTTTTGCCATTCCCTGGGATTTTATACAGATGAGTTCTAAAAAAATCGATTCCTTTACTGCAGAGCCTCCAAGCCTGCGTTCCTCTTGGTGAATGCGCTGGATTGAAGGAGGTGATCGTCTAATTTTTGAGGTACTTGAGTTTTAAGATCTGGCTGACAGGATGGGAAGGCTCGATTAATAGCTGCCACAGAAGTTTACAGCCCAAGGCTAAATTAGCTTGCTGGGGGTCACGGATTTGGAGTCCGCCTTCAACTAAAGGTCGCTTCACTGTATCCCAATTAATTAAATGGAGTCGATTGTTGTTACCCCGCCCACCGTTCCACAGAAAATTTCGCATAAGACAGGAGATTTGGTTTGCGATTTGTCTTGGAGCCATCAGCAGAGAGGCTTGAAATGTTGGCAGAGCTGAAAGCACAGATCGAATAAGAGTGAGTTTGCCGCCTGTGGTGAGCCAAATGCCACCCCATGCTGCAATATTTTTTTTGAACTTTGAAATCACCTCCTCCCACAGGTGATTTCTGTTGGATCCCGTCGTTAAAGGAAGTCCGAGATACTTTATTTTGTCCCACACTGCATAGCCTTTGAACCCCAATTCGTTGGCAATCCTTTCAATTGTTTGTTGATCTGTATTCCATCCATAAACAGCGCTTTTCCTCTCACTGATTAACGCTCCGGAGATGCTGTAGAACTTTTGGAGAATGGTCTTGAAGGAGTTAGCAATTCTCATGGAAGCACCCCCGAGCAGGAGTGAATCATCAGCAAAGAGCGCGTGATTCACTGGGGCGATGCCTTGCACAATTCTTATCCCAGGTATGGTGCCTATTTGTTTCTCCTGTGTCAGCTTTCTGCTTAGTGCATCAGCCATCAGAATGTAAAGAAAGGGAGAAAGAGGGCAACCCTGCCTCAATCCCCTGGTGGCTAAAAAGAAATATGCTGGTCTTCCATTCACCATTGGGGTGATCTAGATGTTTTCAATGCAAGCTTTGATGAGGTTTATGAATTCCTTATTGAATCCAAAGGCTGCAAGAACCCTGAATAGGAAAGAACGATTAACTCTGTCAAAGGCATTACACATATCCAATTTTATGATCATACCTTGTTCTTTCCGAGTTTGACTGGAGTGCAAGGCTTCTTGGACTTGAATGACGTTGTCCAGGATTTGTCTGCCTTTCACAAATCCTCCTTGGGCCCGAGAGATGAGCTTTTGGAGGAGGGGCTTAATTTTTTTAGCCAGTAGTTTGGCCACGATCTTGTAGGATGAATTGCAGAGTGAGATCGGCCTGTATCTATCAAAGGTGCCTGGGTTTGTTTCCTTGGGGATTAAAGCGAGGAAGGTGGAGTTTATTCCGCCTCCCACTTTTGCCTTCCTCAAGATTCCCCTTATCATTCTAAAGAGATCAAATTTTATTATCTCCCAACAGATTCTATAAAAATGAACTGAGAATCCGTTAGGACCTAGAGCTTTGTCTGGTTCCATGGACCAGACTATATTAGTTATCTCTTCTTCCGTGATTGGGCTCATCAGAGAATCGTTATCTTCCACGCTGACTAGTTTTGGAATTTTTGTGAGAAACTCTAATGCATCCTCCTCGCTCCCATTTCTTTCTGCACTAAGTAGGTTCTGAAAATGATTTATTGTTGCTTCTTTGATTTGTGCAAATCCTTTATACACCTGTCCGTTAGAGGTGGTAATTTCTGCAATATGGTTACGAGAGAGGCGTGCCTTGCACTGTCTATGGAAGTATGTGGTATTTCTGTCCCCAGATTTAAGCCACAGAATTCGAGACTTTAAACGCCAATGTTCTTCTTCATTTCTAAAAGAACAATATGTATTCCTTTGGGCAGATTTTTCGTTGACTAAGTCTGTGGAAGAGAGATCTTTCTCCTCCATTTCGAATTGTATTCCTTCCAACAGAAGAACTGCCTCCTTCCTCTGCCTAGTGGGGGTTTTCATGGATTTCTTTATCCAATCTTTAAGAGCTTTTTTTGTGTTTTTCATTTTTTGTTTCCACACAAAGCTTGGGGATCCGGAGACTTCAATCCTCCATGCTGTTTGGACTGTTTCAAAGAACCCATCTTTTCCTGCCCAGAGAGGACTGAAACGAAATGGGAGGGGGCCTAGATCTTATTCTTCTTTCAGGCATAAAAGGATTGGCTTATGGTCCGATGTGAGCTTTGGGAGAATCTTGGTATAAACTATTATGTTGTCCATCATTAACGAGCTGCTGATGAGGAATCTATCCAGCCTAGCTGAGATATGATTTTCTCCTGTTCTGTTGTTAGTCCAGGTATATTTGCCTTTCACTGGTTTGAAGTCAACTAAGTCCCACTGCAGTATCAGATTTTCCACTGTGTTGATGAAAGGATCCCTAGAGTAAATCCCTCCTCTTTTTTTCTTTGGGATCTAGTATTATATTCAGATCACCGCCTATGACTATATTTGTAGGATTGATATGCTCTATATAGTCCGAGAGTGACCTCCAGCACTCTCTCTAACATTTAAATATCTTTTTAATATAGGAGAGATATTTAAATTTAAGTTTAATATGGGAGAGATGTTGTAGTTTAATATATATATATATATATTCTAAATAAAACTAATTATATTAAGAAAGCGTAGAGTACAATATGAGATTACAATTTTGAGAAGCAGGGTATCAGGGTGCCGAAAATGATATAACTATCAACCTCGGTCCCAAAGAGTAACCATGGACTAAGCAAAAAGGATCACAAAGGATAACAAGAAACAATGGGCTAGACTTAAGAGTCTACCCAGAATGGGTGGAAACTTCTATACGTCATTTTTTTCCCTTTTTTCTTACTAACTTTGACCCAACCGTTGTGATGCGAATAGGCAGGAACTACTTGCAGACTATTTTGTGCTGAAGGAGGAATCTCCTTGTCTGAATCGGAAGAGGAAGACTCACGAGTGCATTTCTGCGAAATCAGAGGTTCAGAGAGATCCTTAGGGCTGGCTGAAGGCGAGTTCTTTGTGTGCTCAACGTCCTCCCCTTCCCCTTCAGTCTCCTCTTCATCCGAGATGAAGGAATCTATGTCATCCATGTGGGGTGGATCACATGGTTTCTAGCTTTTGGGTTTTGATTTGCGAATGGGATTCTTCTTTTTGGCAAGGAACATGGGGCATGTGTTCTGAAGGTGCCCTGTCTGATGGCAGTGACGACATCAGAAGGTAGTGTTCTCAAAGTCCAGGGTCTGTGTCCAGTGGAGAAACCCAAATTTGAGGATGATTTGATCAGGCAGACCTTTGATGATGTTTATTTCTGCGCAGATCTTGCCAAATGTATATATTCCTTTCTCCCCTCTTGAGGTATCCGTAGCCAAGAAGCGGCCCAAAGTGTTTCCAATCGCTTGGAAGACAGAGAAGTGCCGCAAATGCGCAGGGACGTTTGGAAGTCTGACCCAAATGGGAAGCTTAGTGATAACTGCTATGGAGGGGTCGAAGTCTGGGACCCAGGGAGTGAGGAATAGTCCCACAGATCCCCAAAACCGCGGGCCTCCTATTAAGGCTTTCTGATAATATGTGTTGAAAGCAAACACCACAATGAAGAAACCTTTCGAGAAAAGAAATATTTTGTTGTTGTTGGTCTAGTTGATGTGGATCCATTGGTATAGATTTGCTGTTTGTGGCCATAATCCATTAAATCTGCAAATGATGGCGGTTTCTGCAAACATTTGGTATTGTTCATCCAAAGATGGATGGGAGATTTCGATGGAGGGAGATTCCTCCATTTTATCCACCAGAAAAGGCTTGGGAGCCTCAGCTGCTTGAGCAAATTTCTAAGGAAGTTTTGCATGGACTGCATCTTTGTAGGAGAAAGCTAGAGCAGAGGATGGCTACCCAGATGCTCCCCCTCTGAGACATAGGGTAACCACAACCGAAGCATCTCTTTCAATATTATAAAAAGAAAGGGGAAGAGGGTTCTCTATTTGTTTACCTTCGTGAAGCAGTCTCAGAAGTGCTGAGGGAATCCCCAGCTTGAGTTCAAGGTCACGCAAGAGGTCCTGCACCAAATCCGTTGCGCGTACCCAATGCAGCATGGTTCTTCCTGAGAGAAGCGAGATCTGGATCTGATAAGAAGGGGGAGGATGGCCTGAAATGCATTGCCTAATGAATCGAGTCTGAGTTTATACCGAGCATGAAATTTGTGTTTCCAGATCCTCCAAGCCTAACAAGGTTTTGAATGAGGCTGAACGTTGAGCGTCATCACTATAATATTGGGTGTTTCCAGGTGGTTGCGACACCCCAGCGCCCCCAACTTGCAGATCTGAGAAGTTGGGCAGCTACGGGGCATCGACCGTGGTGGAATCCTCGTGATTTTTTTAGTATGATTCATTATTCCTGTAAGTTGCACTAATTATCCAGTTTCGATTCGCATTCTTGATGCAGATCGGGGCAGAAGCAACTATCCCCACAATTGCAGAGTGTAGATTTGTGGCGATAACTGTAGATGCCTCAATACCTTCGCCTTCAGCACAATCGGCGGTGGAGAAGCCAGATGGAGCTCGGAGCTTGTGCGGGTAGTTGAGGGGAGTGGCTATCGCAACAAGCTTTGGGGAGTCTTGATCTACTGAAGCGTCGGTAGCTTCTTGGAGAGCTTGATCTGCAGTGATGGTGACAACTGTGCCAAGAGAGGCAATCGCTGAATCTGCAATTTTGGTGACGGCGCTGGTAGCAAGGAAAAACGAAACCCTAGCAGAGGCCATTTCACTCAATCGATCTTGGACTCCTCACAAGTTCATATCGATGATATAATTAATAAACATATAAAAACGTAATAAATTAATTAATAAATTTATAATAAAATTTAAATATATATATATCACATTTTTGTATTTAGAAATATTATATTTTTTACTATACATTTATTGATTTAATTTATTATATAAACTAGAAGATCCATTTAACGAGATAAACTAAGATAACTATTGTCGAGCAAAGTGTTGCCATTGATCTCAAAATATTAGTCATTGATGTTAAGTATATCAACATTTCTATTGCAGTAGATCAAACCAAGTGCTCTTGTAAAGTGCATGGTTAGATGGTCCTCAGAAAGACCTTTCCAATGATATATGGCACTTTGAAAGTTGGTAGGGTTCCAAAGCCTCTTGGTTCCACAAGATGACAGAAAGCATGGGATAGGATTTCCCCATTAATTGACCTGTAATTTGACAGTGTGGAAGGTTTTGTCCTGGATAGACGAGAGTTTTGTTTGAAAAAACTGGTGGAATGGGAATTTTCCTAGCAGTTGACAACTTCATAGTGACAAACTCTGTGGAACGGTAAAAGGCATGGAACAAGAACTTCTCTGTCAAGTGACAGATGTCACACCATGGAAGGTTTTCGATGGTGTGGTTCAGAAAATGTCGTTGTCTCGCGGTTGATAGAACCTACGAGACAGAGATATGTTTGCTGTCATACAGAGAAATTCACACCTCACGAGTCTTTGTGTCGTGAGTTTATGTTGTGCAACGTGGTTAACTACAGTTGCGAGATGGTGAAATATTTGTTCACTGGCAAGTGTTGTAAATTCAACATCCAAACCTCTAAAATTTTAACGAAGGAATTAGTTGAAAAACACAGGACCCCCTAGCTTTCCTTTCATACCAAACGACATGGCACAATGACAGGTGGCAACACATGGTTGGTATAGGGCACAACGACAAGTGCAACACATGGTTGGTAGAGGCAAATGATTTGGCATACAAGTGGCAGTGACGTCCACTTGGTGTTGACGTGGTAAGTGACAAATGGAAGAGTATGTTTGAAGCATAGTGATCAACTGATAGATGATGTGGCATCCATGTGGCAGTGACATCAATATGATGATGATGTGGCATGATGTGGAAAGGGCACATGGCATGCATATTTATCACTTTCGAGTGTCCAAGTGGATCTTTTATAGATGACACGTGGCACCACTTATAGGGTGACATGTGGTAGTGTGATGACCTGGCATGACACATCACTGAGTTCCAAAAGTCTAGTAAAAGGGTTCTTGTAGGTTACTGTTTTGGAGTTTGTCGTGATTGACAAACTCTGGGAGACGGTAACTTCTATGTCAACTAATCAAGGATTTCACATCCCACCACGAAGGTTTTAGCTCAGAGTTCCATGCAAACTATCATGGTGCAGGACAGACTCCGGGAGATGAAAAACTCACTATCACATCATATAATGTGAATTTGGCCTCCCCTGAGGTTTTTTAATTAACAGACGAATTTATTCAAAAACATGAAACTCGAGATCTCCTTTGTACTCGTGACAAGTGGATTCCAGCTGGCTATTACTCGTCAAAAAGACAATGTGGCCCAATAAGAAAGTGACATGCGGAAAATGATGATGTCAGCAGAAGACATGGTGAAGCATTGAGACTTGTGTCGAGGGGTTGGCTTGTGAAAATGTGTACCTTTAGTGTTATAGTGTGGTTCGAGCCCTGTTGTACTATACAACAACCCCCCATTTATTTTTATAAATAGGGACCCTTTAGAAATAAATAGGAAATTCTGTTAATAATTTTCTAAAATAAAAAACTTAAAAAAAAATAAAATTTTCTATTTTTCCTTAAAAGCGCATCGCATATTACATATCTTATTTCAAAAAGAATTATAAAACGTAAAATATGCGAATTGCGAAATGCGCTCTAAGCCTTTATGAAATAATAATTAAAAAACCTTGTAAAAACATCCAATTTTATTTTTGTTTTCCTTTTCGCATTGCACTTTATTTAATCAATAAATATTTAAGAAACAAACGATATAAGTTGTGATACCCATGGATCCAACAAGCAAATAAACTAGGAATATAAAATCTTTCGCTATTGCGGTCACTTTAATTTTTGCGCAATTCATATTGCGTGCAACTTATAATATATACTTAAACGCTATCCTATAAAAGTTGCGATTTGCGCAGATCGCATTTCGCAGCCTTTAAGGGTCAAGCATCACAAAATATTATAAGGAATGATTGCGATTTGTGTATTAAATGAATTCAGCATGTGAAAACAACTTACGTCATATCAAATGGAATTTAAGATCTTAATGGCTTTAAAACGATTGATAGATCTTACGTGCGAAGCCATGTGAAATATTAAATTAGGAATTATGAAAGATGATAGATAGATTGACATCTTCTCGCGTGTGTTTGAAGTAAATGATTGATTTACTCTTATAATACTCCTTATGTGTTAAATTCACTTCGTTCTCAGGAAATCAATTACCGGGTTGAAGAAGTTCATAATGAGCAAAAAGGGCAAAGAAATTTCTCAAATGTCGTCCACAGAAGACACAGATATGTCTTCATTATTTTCAGACACCGTCTGCAACAAAGACTGTGGCAGTTTGACATGGGAGGAAATGTATAAGCTCTTCGAAGATGAAGGACCAAGGGTGATAAACAAAGTTTCTGCAACAGGCACTGATTCTACCTCTGATGCAACCCTTTTCAACATTGCATGCTCGCACATTCACAGGATAGCTGTGAGACCAAAGATTCTTCCTTATACAGACATGGTTAAGTGGGAAATTGCCCACTTAAACATTGAAGATATAATGTTCAAGGATTCGAGAGGAGAAATTATGGGTTCTTTCAAAGCAGAGGATTTATAAACAATGTATCATCTACCAACCCCGCAGCAAAAATACGACAATAAATATGTGCAAAATTTCAAAGCAAAACATCCAGATCTTATCAAATTCATCCATGAATGGAAGGACAATGAAGCGAAATTGAAGCAAGATAAGTTTGGTACGTACCCAATTGCACAAATTCCTAATCCTTATTGTTATGTCGCTGGTATGTTGTGTAGAATATTTTCCAAGCCTGATAGTACTAGATTTTCAAGAGATTGGGTTCCCCTAATTGACGCAATCGTCAATTCATCTATCTTAAATTGGGAAATTTTTTTATCCAATTAGTTATCCAAGCATATCACTGAATATAGGAATAAAAGAAGTGTTTCTCTAATAGAAATACCTCCATTTTATATGTCTGCCTATGTCATGGATGCTATTTTTTTTACTTCTAATTTTCCTACCATGGGTTGGAAATGGACCACCAAAGACCCTACCCTAATTCATATCTACCATAGAGAACTGGAATTCTGAGTTCCACTTACACTTCTATAAAATCTGCTATGGAGTCATATTTCCCATGCATCAGATGATTTTCAACAAAAGGGCTCCTAGGGTTTCTGAAGAAGCCAATGTAGATATTCTTCCCATAGCTAGATGGTTTGCCGAATAAAAGTTCACATATATTAGAGTATTTGGGAGTTATGCT
Organism: Pinus albicaulis; assembly: GCA_034641835.2. NCBI lineage: Eukaryota > Viridiplantae > Streptophyta > Pinopsida > Pinales > Pinaceae > Pinus > Pinus albicaulis. The sequence continues at coordinate 1,354,363,939 of CM076582.1, read as the reverse complement.
TCTCCCCATGTTTTACCTTAATATGTTCCAGATAAATTGATTGCAAAATAAATAGCCTATCAGCTTGTCAACAGTGTCACAAAGCAGCTAAAGGATGGTAAAAAGGCTATTTGGCCTACTTTCCCTCTACAGTGCGGCACCTTTTCTTTGGCTAATATTGGCCACACATTCAAAGAGGTTCCCAAGATTCAGTTATTAAAATTGGCATTCATGCCAAGAAGATTATATGATCCCAATGATGTGATTAAAAATTACATCATAGAGCTAAAAATGAAGCCCTTTGTAAAAGAAGAAGATGAATTCGATAACTTCTTCCAAGGCATGGAAAATTTCTCTGATATTACCAAATACATTTCTAGTCAATTAAGTCAAGAAGATGCTGAAGCTTTTCAAGCATATAGAAACAAGAGGCTAGAAAAAGTTCCTTTGAATTTGTTTACTATTGAAGATGAAAAACACACTCCAAGTGTTAGTCTGGATGATGAAATGAAAGATATATCTAAAAATGAATCAGGTCAATCGCAGCAATAGTCTGATAATTTGGATCAATCTGAAAATGAATCTGAATCTAAGAAAGCAAATTCATAAATTGACCAAATACTTCAAGAGATAGAAGTTCTAGAGAAAACAAAGAACAATGGGACAAAATCAAATTCGGAAACAGTTCAACATAGCCATAGCATATTAGATCAATCCAAGACATCTCAAGTAAAATATTTGATGAATGAATGGGAAGAATTTTTTGAAGCAATAAAGACTCCCAAAGAAAATCCCAATATTGATCAAGCATCAAGTTTCCAGACACCAAAACCTTCACAGAAAATAGTTGAGACTGTCAATCCACTGCAAACAGTTCCATCAATGCGTGACAAAGAAATCATACCGGCCTACCATACAGATCAGATATTTCTTCAGATTGAAGATATTCCTTCATTAGATATTTTCTACAGTCCTAGCTACAAGGCTGTAGTTAAAAGAAATAAAAGAAGAAGGATTGATGAAACAACTCCAAAACCAACAGATGAATCGGTTGATGTACTTTGGAAGGATTCCTCAGATGACCCCACTGGACATCTAACCAAGTTATCACAATATGCAGGGGCATATGCCACCGTTATTGTTGATAAAGCTACCGAGGTTAAAATATTGTTGAAACAAAAGGATGGCAGAGTACAATAATTAGAACAGATGTTAAATGAAGAGAAATCCAAGTCCATTGAGCAGATCAAAATAAGCACAACTCAATTTCATGAAGATATTGAAAGCCTCAAATCAAAGTATCAGACAGAACTTAATGAAAAGCAAGCACATTTGGAAAGAGCAATGGCTGAGTTACAGAGTCAACTACAGTTAGAACAATTCATCAAAGAAGCACTTGATGTAAACATCATGTTAAAGAAATAACAAGAAGTGTTTTGTCACCAAGCTTCCATGATTTATTCTTATTGCGATTCCAATAAGATAATGATTCAACAAATAGCAATTCAGAAACTGGAATGTGAAAGGCTTGAAAATAAAATCAAAGAACACATTTAGTGGCAAATTTTAGATACAGGAAGGCAAGCTAATCTACCACAAATAGATAAGCTTCACAAAGAATTGTTATTCACAGAATGAAGAGCACAATTAATCAAGCAGAGAAATCAACGACTAAGATGTCCAAGAAATCAAATGAGATTATTCAGTTTATATGTGATCAATTGTTTAAAACAGAACTTCTTAAAGGAAACACGTCTGATGTGTTTTCAAGAACAAGAGAAGTAGAAATAAAGTGGAGACAGAGAGCAGATACACAAGAGGAAATGATCAAAAAGGTTAATAAGTTTGATCACGAAAATTACTGGAATTTTTTTATCAAACCTTACCATCAACATCAAACTCTTCAGTCTATTACAGATTCAACAAAAAGATCTCAGTCAATAATCTCAAATGCTATTTTCAAGGGACAAATTCGATCATGGATATCACAGCCAGCTCAGCTTAAATAAATGCTATATATTTTTCAATTTTGTGATTGCACTCAGAAAGAAGGGTAGGATTTGCACAATCAAGATTGTTAGTTCAATATTCCTAGATTATTGTTTAAGTTAAGCTTTTAGAGAAAGCTTGTTTGAAACCTCCACTACATTTTTCTAATAATATAATTTTAGTATGTAGTTAGTTTAGTATTTAAACCCTTCTCGTGCATTTAGAGAAGTGTCCAGAATTTTATTGAGAACATTTGCAAAGAATGCTTAATTGTAAGTAAGTTTGTGGATGCCTTGATAAAATAATGGAACATGGCCTTTTCAGTTATATATCATTTTTTTGATCATTGTTGATGCACTTCTGTATTCTTTGAAAGACTTACTGATAGAAGAGTTGAATGTGGCCTATTATCATTGATCAGATGAACATGACAATACACATCTGGTATTATTATCATGTATGCTAGTTCTGTTTTGAATATTAGTGATGAATTCAACTTTCATGAATTATATATGAAATTGTTTGTTTTATCTGAAATATCAGTTGCACTATTGTATGATATAAAGATAGAAATTGGTTTGTTTTATATATTATCATCAAATATATGCGATATGTTTCTCATTTTCTTTTGATTAACTTTTTTTCAAGAGAATCATCTTACAAAGTAATAATTCTATTAAATATGTGATGATCTTAATCATCACAGATTGAATATATATCATTTTAGATCGCATTAAATAAGTATTATCCCGGGTTAAATTAGGCTTAATTCAAAGTTTTTCATTTTAGAATAAATTTTTCTTAGCTTTTAGTAATTCTTCATGCAAATCCTTTGAGATAAACCCAACAATCAAACAAAAAACCCAAATTTGGGAAACTAGTCCCATTATATCTAGTTAGAGCCACTATCCCAAATAGAAAAGGAATTGTCTTAAGGTCCGGACCGGGTGGTTATCCCCCTTGTTGTTGCCACATATTTATGAGGCCTCAACATTTTTGGCACTAGAAAGAGGGTGACTATGAATGGCATATAAGTATAAACCTCAAACTAGAAGTCCTCATAAGAGTCGATCTCCCCAAAAGCATTCTACAACTTCCCGATCACACTCTAGATCACCAACTCAAAAATCGGAAATAGTAGAAACCTTTCCATCATCTCCTAAAGTAGCTCGACATTCATCTGCTTCAGAATTCATTCCCGAGTCTCCCGAAGTTCATCCTTTAATTTAGAAATTAGAAGGAATATCTATTTCTACTGAAAATCCTGTTAACCCAGAAGCTTCTGAAGAAAGTGTTACTTCTCTATTTAGTGAAATTGGTATATTAACTAGATCCAAAAGTGAGAAACTTGGAATTCCGCCTTTTTAATTTCCAATTAAATCAATTCGCAAAAAAGTTTCTATATCTAGATCTAAGTCAGATACAAGTGAAGTTACATCAAATTTTCCTTCGGTTACTTCTTCATATCCTCCTACTCAATCTGTATCTTCTCAGTCTTCCATTTCCTCTACTCAAACAGTAAATGCTGTTACAAGTAGTATTGTTCCATTTGTAAGTTCTTCATTCATTCCCCCTACTTCTGGATCTACTTCTATATATTCACAAAGTTCAAATCCAATTATCGCTAATTAACGTTGGACGAATCCTGGTGTTGTATTAATAGCAAATCCAAGTCATCTTCCAGATCATCTAGAAAATGGTTACCTAAATATAACCTAGATGATGGTCTTCCTGCTGAAGAACATATCAATAATTTTATGTTAGCCATGAATCTAAACGGAGTTGTCCATAAAGATATTGTAGTTAGATTGTTTCCTTATACTTTACAAGGATATGCAGGATCCTGTTATTTTTCACTTCCAGCAGGATCTATTGCCGATTAGGCAACTTTTGAGCAAGTTTTCCTTGCAAAATTTGGAGATGTTAGAACTTTTGCATCCCTAATCAATGCTCTTTCCAATCTTAACACAAATTCAGGGGAAAGGATCAAATATTTCAACTCTAGATTTAACAAGTTATTAAACAAAATTCCAACTGCTTCCAAACCTATTGTTGATGTACAAATAGAGTGGTATATTTCTTCTTTGCCTTCTAATATAGCTATTTTTGTAGATAGAGTTGGTAAAGCTACCCTCTTAGAAAACATGAAAGAAGCTCTCAATGTAGAGAAAAGAATCTTAGCATTAGAAAAATGATTAGAAATATAAGACATGAAATCCAAGAAAGTGACATTTAGTCCAGATTCTAAAAATAAATTCTTGAAAGATCCATTTGATCTTGAAGGTCTTCAAAAAGTATTAAAGACTATGTCAAATGTCATGATTGAAATAAAGAAACATGTTGCTGAAACTTCAACCCCTAAGAAATCATTTCACCCATTTAAGAAAAATCATTCTTCAACATCTCAGCCTCCAAATGTGATTTCGAATGTTGAATCTAATCAAGATACTGAAGATCCCTCACCATCTGAACAAGAGCTAGAATCTGAGAAATAAGTTGAATTGAATGTCCTATGGGATTTCATTCTCCCCAAAGAGGAAGAAAGTGAAGCTATGTCTGTGTCTACAAGAAGTAAATCTTCTTCTGATTCAACTGTATCAATTAGAAACAAAAATCTCTCCCCACCAAGGAGAAAATAGCAGTTAGAAAATCTAAAATTGTTTAGACAGATCCTATTCCACCAGATTCTAATACAACTTCTAAAACTTTGATAGTTTCAGATACAATGGAATATAACATAGTTGAAGATATGAAAAAGACTAAAGCAAATATTTCATTACATGAAATAACCAAACTCAAACAACAACAGAAAATTTTTCTTAGAGAACTCAAGGCAATCCTTGTAGAGCCCATACAACCACCAATTATAGCACAAGCTTCTAAAGATATGGGAAAACCTCCATCATCTGCAAAAAAAATTAAATCCCAATGATTTGGTTTTGATTGGTGGTAGATCTATTTCTCACACTCCTCCTTTACTTTTGACTTATGAGATTTTCAAAAAAAATATTCATAACTGTCTTATTGATTTAGGAGCTTCTTCAAACATTATGCCAAGAACGGTGTGTACAAAATTGAATATCACTCCTCAAAAATTAGCTGTACATATAGTTCAATTGGATAGAACAAGAGTTGAAGTTATTGGAGAAATGGTGTCAGTGTCTATTAGGTTATCATCCAACCCAAAATTACTACAAGTAATTAATATTTTAGTCGCAGACATCCCTGAATTTTATGGTCTTATTTTAAGCAGGGATTGGTCTGAAAAGTTACATGGATATTTTGCTACTGTTTGGTCACACATGTGGTTACCATATAATGTAAAACCAAATCAAATCAGAATTGAATGTGAAAAATTTATGAAACATACAGTCATTGAACTAGAAGAAGCAAATGAACATGTAGCCTTCACGAATAATATCATAGGAAATTATTCAGCTAAATCGTTTCTTGGATCATTCAAAGCCCAGATTTCACCTTTTTTAATAAACACTGCTATTTTTCAAATTGAAAACTTTTCTCAAACATATACTTCTAGATGTGTTAACCTTAGCAATAAAATTCCAAAATAATTTTTATTTTGGACTCTATACTTTGATGGTTCAAAATCAGAAGATGGTGCAGGTGTAGGTTGTGTTTTAATTGATCCACAAGGAGAGAAAAAAATGTTAGCTTGCAGAATTGAATTTCAATGCACAAATAATACTGCTGAATATGAAGCATTCATACAAGGCCTGTATAAAGCCATTGGATTGAATGTTAAATATTTGCAAGTATATGGAGATTCAATTGTTAGACAAGTCAGAAATACAATTCATTGTATTTTTGGACATTTGAAACATTATCAAACTTTAGTACAGAGTCTTACTTCCCATTTTACTCCATTTAATATCTCCATAGTTCCTAGATTACAAAATGCAAGTGTCGATTTACTTGCTAATGTAGCATCTAGACTTATACCATTCGAAGAATTTAGCTCAGATAGATTTTCAATTAAGTTAATTTTTAGGCCTTCCATTCCTGACAATGTAACAAATTGGAGAGTATTTAATAATGATGCAGATATAATAGACTTTCTTACATCAGATAGAGCTTATGAAGGTCAGATCATAGATGAACATGAACATGATTTACAAATTGAAGATAAACCAAATACTAATTTAATTCCTAAATCTATAGTCAAAATGGAAGATCTCTATGATTTGAAAGATAGGTTTAAGAAGGTGACCAATTCAAAAATTCAAAGTTCTACTTTAAAATTTGAATTAATTAATCTTGGTACACCAGAAAAACCGCAAAACATCAACTTAGGTCTTGGTTTAAAACCTGAAGAAAGGATGTCATTCATTAAATTCCTGAAAACATATAAATATATTTTTGCATGGGATTATTGAGATCTCAAAACATATGCTACTTCCATAATTCAGCATACCATACCTACAATTTCAGATGATAAGCCTGTTCAACAAAAACTTAGAAAAATTCATCTGAATTTAGAAAGTCAAATTAAATCTGAATTAAATAAAATGCTCAAAGCCAAAGTCATTTTTCCTGTTAGACATTCAAAATGGGTGTCAAACATGGTCCCAGTTAGAAAAAAAAATGGAGACATTAGGATTTTCTTGGACTTTAGAAATTTGAATAAAGCTTGTCAGAAAGACAATTTCCCCTTACCCACCATGGAACAGATATTACATTCAGTTGCAGGAACTGAATAATGTCTTTTCTCGATGGATTTTCAGGATATAATTAGATCATGGTACACCCAGATGATATATTAAAGACAACATTCAGAACAAAGTGGGGAACATACGCATACCTAAAAATGCCTTTTGGGTTGATTAATGTTGGTGCTACATTTCAACATGCTATGGATATAGCTTTTAGAGGACTAATAAATAGCTCGGTTGTTATATATTTAGATGACATTACTGTTTATTCAAATCATAGAAGCAATCATGTGAATCACCTAAAACATATTTTTGAAAGATGTAGAAAATATGGCATTTCCTTGAATCAAAAAAATGTTATTTTGCCTTATAAGAAGGTAAATTATTGGGATTCATTGTTTCTAAACAAGGAATCCATATCGATCCTGATAGGATTCAAGAAATTGAAAATATTCCTATACCACATAATAAAAAAACGATGCAATAATTTTTAGGACAAATTAATTTTGTAAAAAGGTTTGTACCAACTTTTTCCCAAATCATCTTACCCCTGCAATCAATGATCAAGAAAAAATCAATTTTTAAATGGGGAAAAGAAGAGATAAATTATTTTGAGTTGATTAAAAAAGCCATCATTAAAGCTCCCTCTTTAACAACTCCTGATTCTCTTGAATCATTTGTATTATATACATTTTTTTTTTTCTGATACATCATACACAACAGTTTTGACACAGTTAAATGATCAAAACATTGAAGCATCGATTGCATTTTTTAGTTCTAACCTTCAAGGTGCTAAGTTAAATTATTCAGCTGTGGAAAAACAAGCTTATGCTGTGTTTAAGGCTTTGAAACATTTCAAGCATTTTCTCCTAAAAACACATACTAAAATAATAGTACCTTACTTAGTAGTAAAACAATTATTAATCCAACGAGAAGTAGGAGAGAAGAGAGAAAATTGGGTTACTACACTTCAAGAATATGATGTAGACATATATCCTACTAAAATTGTTAAAGGACAAGGTCTTTGCAGGATGTTAACTGGAGCCTCTCATTTACCAATAGAAGAAGATCAATAAAATGAAATATAACTGTTCAAGGTAAGCTTAAACGATTCTCAATCACAATATGTTGATCTAAATTTTTTCTTGAAAAATGGATATGCTCCATTATATCTCAATTATACAGCAAAGCGTGCTCTGAGAATTAAATAAAATCAATATCAACTCATCTATGATGTGTTATTTAGGAGGAATTATGATTCTATAGTATTGAGATGTTTAGAAAAAAAGTGAAGCTGAAAAAGCAATGCAGGAATTACATGATGGACCAGCTGGAGCTCATTTAGGATGAAACACCACAGCCCATAAAATACTGCATGCTGGCTATTATTGGCCAACTCTATTTAAAGATGCACATGAATATGCGAGAAAATGTAAATTATGTCAAACTGCAGCGAGAAGAGAAAGGAAAGCAGTGTTTCCACTACAACCAGTAAATCTCCAACAACCATTTGAACAGTGGGGGTTAGATATCATAGGTGAAATAACTCCTAACTCTTCAAAACAACACAGGTATATTATAACTGCAATTGATTGTTTCACAAAATGGGTAGAAGCTATCCCATTAAGGGTGGTTAATACACAAAGTATTACAGATTTTATTGATCAGTTCATAATCACCAGGTTTGGTCTCCCATCAGCTTTGATATTTGATAATGCATCTTACTTTTCTGGAAATGCTATGATAGAATTTACTTTGAAAAGAGGTTTTAATTTAAAATACTTAGCTAACTATTATACATAAGGTAATGGATTAGTTGAATCTACAAATAAAAACCTTATCAGAATCATCAAACAAACTATAGAACAAAATCATAAAAATTGGCACAAAGCACTATTATTTGCTCTTTGGGTAGATAGAATCACCCAGAAAGCCTCAATAAGTACTTCTCCATTTGTGTTAGTTTATGGGAAAGAAGCAGTTCTACCCACAAACGTAACAATACCATCATTTGCTTTAGTGCAGTTTATTGATGAAAATCCTTCGTCTTCCCTTCAACTTAGACAAGATATAATTCTTAGGTTAGAAGAGGAAAGAGAAAAATCCAAAAAAAATCATATTCATCATCAACAAATAATAAAAGCCTCATTTGATTCAACTTCTGTCGGTCTAAAGAATTTTCAAATTAGTGATTTGGTATTGAAATGGGACAAAGCACATGAGGAATAGGGTAAACACACAAAGTTTCAAAAACTCTCGCTAGGTCCATTTCAAATGATTGCAGAAATAGGCCCATCAACATTTATGTTACAAGATTTATCACGCAAAAAGGATTCTTTGCCTGTTCATGGGAAAATGTTGAAAACATATTTGTCATAGAAGGTAACCCCTTCTATCCTTGTATATTAAAATATTTTGTTTTTCTTGTAAAAATAAAAGCTTGCTTAGTACTGATAGTTGGCCTTTCAAAATAAATCTCAGATGACTTTCTTTTGATTTTTATTTTCACTTATAAAAAATGAAAATGTTAAGGAAGGAAAATCGAAAGATTTAGAGAGACAGATTGATTTTATCTTTCTAAAAAATGAAATTTCAATAAAACAACTATTTTTTGATGAACTCTCATTTTTATGTAGCATGAATATTCTTTTATCAGTCAAGAAAATAAACTTTAATATAGTAAGAAACCTTCTTGCAGAAAAGCAATTTGAAACTTGATATTATCATCCAGTATCTTAAAAAGACCTATGATTCATCCCATCCAGAAAATCTTATAAATTTTCGAAAGGAATTCAAAAGAAAATAAAAAGACATGATTTAAAGAAAAACTTAAAAGATAATAAGTCTCATCACGAGCTTTTTTACCATGTTCATAAAGAAATAGTTAAACTGACATTACTAATACTGTCTACCAAAACAGTGTAATGACTTGAGATTATATCGTAAAGACAAGGGGTCTCATTAAGAGCTAGCTTGATTAGTTTAATTACTATTTGTGAATGGCATTGTCATTATTTGGTTACCAAGCCAAGACAATGGCTTTTAAGAAGTTAAAAATATATAAGAGAAAGTTCTCATAAATTAGAATTTACTTATGAATATTATAAGAAACACTGGATGGGAAAATGGATCATAGCTGGGTAAAAGGTAACCCTGCCAAAAGCTTAAAATTGCCTATTGGAACAGAGGCTCTATTTGTGATAAAAGAGTAAATTTATATAAAGTTGATCTGTAAAGGTTATTTGCTTTATCCTTTTTAAAACTAAGTAAGGACTGATATAGATTTTCATACTTATATCTTTATAGAGGAATTCTCATGAATAGTGAATAAAAGAAATTTTCATTGTTTGGCAAATATATTATTTATTTGAAATTTCGTTCCTTTAACTATTTTATTTTCAAAAAGGTATAGAATTTTCAAAAAATTTATCAAAGACATCTGGTTCATCCAAGTGAATCACCAATTGTTGTACTATACAACAACCCCTATTTATTTTCATAAATAGGGACCCTTTAGAAATAAATAGGAAATTCTGTTTATAATTTCCTAAAATAAAAAACTTAAAAAAATAAAATTTTCTATTTTTCCTTAAAAGCGTATCGCATATTAAATATCTTATTTCAAAAAGAATTATAAAACGTAAAATATGCGAATTGTGAAATGCACTCTAAGCCTTTCTGAAATACTAATTAAAAAACCTTGTAAAAACATCAAATCATAGTTTTTATTTATTTTTCCTTTTCGCATCACACTTTATTTAATTAATAAAGCTTTAAGAAATAAACGATATAAGTTGTGATACCTGTAGACCTAACAAGCAAATAAACTAGGAAATATAAAATCTTTTGCTATCGCGATCACTTTAAGTTTTGCGCAATTCGCATTGCGTGCAACTTATAATATATACTTAAACACTATCCTATAAAAGTTGTGATCTGTGATTTGTGCAGATCGCATTTCGCAACATTTAAGGGTCAAGCATCACGAAATATTATAAGGAATGATTTCAATTTTCATATTAAATGAATTCACCGTATGAAAACAGCTTATGTCATATCAAGTGGAATTTAAGATCCTAACGGCTTTAAAACGATTGATAGATCTTATGTGTGAAGCCATGTGAAATATTAAATTAGGAATTATGAAAGATGATAGATAGATTGACATCTTCTCGTGTGTGTTTGAAGTAAATGATTGATTTACTCTTATAATACTCCTTATGTTTTAAATTCACTTCACTCTCCGGAAATCAATTACCGGGTTGAAGAAGTTCAGAATGAGAAAAAAGGGCAAAGAAATTTCTCAAACGCCATCCACAGAAGGCACAGATATGTCTTCATTATTTTCAGACACTGTGTACAACAAAGACTGCGGCAGTTCGACATGGGAGGAAATGTATAAACTCTTCGAAGATGAAGGACCAAGGGTGATAAACAAATTTTTTGGAATAGGCACTGATTCTACCTCTGATGCAACCCTTTTCGACGTTGCATGCTCGCACATTCACAGGATAGTTGGGAGACCAAAGATTCTTCCTTATACAGACATGGTTAAGTGGGCAATTGACCACTTAAACATTGAAGATAGAGTGTTCAAGAATTCAAGAGGAGAAATTATGGGTTCTTTCAAAGCAGAGGATTTAGCAGTAATGTATCATCTAGCAACCCCGCAGTAGAAATACGACAATAAATATGTGCAGACTTTCAAAGTAAAACATCCAGATCTTATCAAAGTCATCCATGAATCGAAGGAAAATGAAGGGAAATTGAAGCAAGATAAGTCTGGTACGTACCCAATTGTACAAATTCCTAATCCTTATTGTTATGCCACTAGTATGTTGTGTAGAATATTTTCCAAGCCTAATAGTACTAGATTTTCAAGAGATCGGGTTCCCTAATTGACACAATCGTCAATTCATCTATCTTAAATTGGGCAGACATTTTATCCAATTACTTAGCCAAGCATATCACTTAATATAGGAATAAAAGAAGTGTTTCACTAAGAGAAATATCTCTATTTTATATGTTTGCCTATGTCATGGATGCTGTCTATTTTACTTCTTATTTTCCTACCATGGGTTGGAAATGGACCACCAAATACCCTACCCTAATTCATATCTACCATAGAGAACTCTGGGATTTTGAGTTCCACTTACACTTCTATAAAATCTGCTATGGATTCATATTTCCCATGCATCAGATGATTTTCAACAAAAGGGCTCCTAGGGTTTCTAAAGAAGCCAATGTATATATTCTTCCCGTAGCTAGATGGTTTGCCGAAGAAAATTTCACATATATTAGAGTACTTGGGAGTTATGTTTCTCCCCATGTTTTACCTTACTATGTTCCAGATAAATTACTTGCAAAAGAAATAGCCTATCAGCTTGTCAACAATGTCAGAAAGTAGCTAAAGGATGGTAAAAAGGCTATTTGGCCTACTTTCCCTCTACAGTGCGGCACCTGTGCTCTGGCTAATATTGGCCACACATTCAAAGAGGTTCCCAAGATTCAGTTATCAAAATTAGCATTCATGCCAAGAAGATTACATGATCCCAATGATGTGATTAAAAATTACATCACAGAGCTAAAAATGAAGCCTTTTGTAAAAGAAGAAGATGAATTTGATGACTTCTTCCAAGGCATGGAAAATTTCTCTGATATTACCAAATACGTTTCTAGTCAATTAAGTCAAGAAGATGTTAAAGCTTTTCAAGCATATAGAAACAAGAGGCTAGAAAATGTTCATTTGAATTTGTTGACTATTGAAGACGAAAAACACACTCCAAGTGTTATTCTGGATGATGAAATGAAAGATATATCTGAAAATGAATCAGGTCAATCGCAACAGCAGTATGATAATTTGGATCAATCTGAATCTAAGAAAGAAAATTCAGAAATTGACCAAATCCTTCAAGAGATAGAAGTGCTAGAGAAAACAAAGAACAATGGGAAAAAATCAGATTCAGAAAGAGTTGAACATAATCATAGCATATTAGATCAGTCCAAGCCATCTCAAGTAAAATATCTGATGAATGAATGGGAAGAATTTTCCGAAGTAATAAAGACTCCCAAAGAAAATCCCAATATTGATCAAGCATCAAGTTTCCAAACACCAGAGCCTTCACATAAAATAGTTGAGACTGTCAATCCGCTATAAACAGTGCCATCAATGCATGACAAAGAAATCATACCGGCCTACCCTACAGATCAGATAGTTCTTCAGATTGAAGATATTCCTTCATTAGATATTTTCTATAGTCCTAGCTACAAGGTTGTAGTTAAAAGAAATAAAAGAAGAAGGACTGATGAAAAAAATCCAAAACCAATAGATGAATCAGTTGACGTACTTTGGAAGGATTCCTCAGATGACCCCACTGAACATCTAACCAAGTTATCACAATATGAAGGGACATATGCCACTGCTACTGATGATAAAGCTACTGAGGTTAGAATATTTTTGAAACAAAAGGAAGCTAGAGTACAAGAATTAGAACAATTTTTAAATGAAGAGAAAGCCAAGTCCATTGAGCAGATCAAAATAAGCACAACTCAATTTCATGAAGATATTGAAAGCCTCAAATCGAAGTATCAGACAAAACTTAATGAAAATAAAGAACATTTGGAAAGAGCAATGGCTAAGTTACAGATTGAACTACAGTTAGAACAATTCATCAAAGAAGCACTTGATGTAAACACCATGTTAAAGAAAGAAAAAGAAGTGTTTTGTCACCAAGTTTCCATGATTGATTCTTATTGTGATTCCAATAAGATAATGATTCAACAAATAGCAATTCATAATCTGGAATGTGAAAGACTTGAAAAGAAAATCGAAGAACAAATTCAGTGGCAAATTTCAGATACAGGAAAGCAAGCTAATCTGCCACAAATAGACAAGCTTCACAAAGAATTGTTATTCACATAATGGAGAGAACAAATTAATCAAGCAGAGAAAGTAGCGACCAAGACGTCCAAGAAATCAAATGATATTATTTAGTCTATATGTGATCAATTGTTTAAAACAAAACTTCTTAAAGAAAACACATCTGATGTGTTTCCAGGAACAAGAGAAGTATAAATAAAGTGGAGACAGAGAGCAGATACATAAGAGGAAATGATCAAAAAATTTAATAAGTTTGATCAGGAAAATTACCGGAATTTTCTTATCAAACCTTACCATCAACATCAAACTCTTCAGTCTCTTATAGATTCGGCAAAAAGATCTTAGTCAATAATCTCAAATGTTATTTCAAGGGGCAAATTCGATCACAGATATCACAACTAGCTCAGCTTAAAGCAATGCTAGATATTTTTCAACTTCGTGATTGCACTCAGAAAGAAGGGTAGGATTCGCAGAATCATGATTGTCAGTTCAAAATTCCTGGATTATTGTTTAAGTTAAGCTTTTAGAGAAAGGTTGATTGAAACCTCCTCTACATTTTTGTAATAATTTAATTTTAGTTTGTATTTAGTTTAGTATTTAAACCCTTCTCATGCATTTAGATAAGGGTATAGAATTTTATTGAGAACATTTTGCAAAGAATGCTTAATTGTAAGTAAGTTTGTGGATGCCTTGATAAAATACTGGAACATGGTATTTTCAGTTATATGTCATTTTGTTGATCACTGTTGATGCACTTCTGTATTCTTTGCAAGACTTACTGATAGAAGAGTTGAATGTGGCCTATTATCATTGATCAGATGAACATGATAGTACACATCTGGTACTATTATCATGTATGCTAGTTCTGTTTTGAATATTAGTGATGAATCCAGCTTTCATGAATTATATATGAAATTGATTGCTTTTATCTGAAATATCAGTTGCACTATTTTATGATATAAAGATAGAAATTGGTTTGTTTTATATATGATCATCAAATATATGCGATATGTTTCTCATTTTCTTTTGATTAACTGTTTTTCAAGAGAATCATATTACAAAGTAATAATTCTATTAAATCTGTGATGATCTTAATCATCACAGATTGAATAGATATCATTTTAAATCACATTAAATTAGTATTATCCCAGGCTATATTAAATTAGGCTTAATTCAAAGTTTTGCATTTTAGAATAAATTTGTTTTAGTTTTTAGTAATTCTTCATGAAAATCCTTTGAGAGAAACCCAACAATCAAACAAAAAACCCAAATCTGGGAAATTGGTCCCATTATATCCAGTCGGAGCCACTATTCCAAACGGAAAAGGAATTGTCTTAAGGTCCAGACCGGGTGGTTATCCCCATTATTGCTGCCACATATTTCTGAGGCCTCAACAAGTCCTCAGGTGTATAGATCCTATGTGTTAAAAACTTAAGGGTGTAGAGGTTTAAACCATTTTGAGGCCAAGCGCTCTCTACACTTAGGCAGGTGATCTAGACACTTAGTCATATTCACAAAAGTGCTGATTTTAAGGGTATGACACAAAATAAAATTCGGTGTTCTATAAATAAATTTTGTGTTGTCTATTTCAAAAATCTAGTCTTTTGTTGCATTTGGCCTTAAAATGATTTTCGGTGATTGGCTCTTCGATTTTCCTCAAAATTTGGTGTTGCAATTGTTAATTTTTATAGCATCTGATTTGTTCTAGCCTTGAGATTTGGAAAAGAGGTTAGGACACATGCATTCTCCAAAACCCAAAAATCGTTTATGAAAATTCCATCTAGAGATGACTTAATTAAAATAATTAACTAGTTTTTAATATTTCCAAAGTCTAAACTTAGGAAATATGATTAATTAAAAGGTTTTTAATTAGGTCATTATGTGAATCTTCTAGAAAAATACACGGATCAAGTTCTAGTTAATCGTATCCATCGATTAAGCTTTAATCGTGGTCGTTGATGTCTCAACAAGATATTATAAGAAGAAACTCAATGGTGCTTGGAGAACATACTTGCAGAGATCGAATTCACTCGCAGATCGATTTCCTGAGTAGCAGCGTTGATTTTCCGGAGAGAGAGCCAGTGAGCTCATTGCAGTGAGAGAGGGGCAGGGATAGTAAGGATGAAGGAATTTTTTCCATATCCAAAGAGTGCACAGCAGAGAGGCAGCGCAGAGGCCACGTAGAGGCAGCGCAGTGCTTTAGAGGAGATCCTCATTTTTATTTGGAAGCAAAATTGATTCAGTGAGAGAAGCCGAAGAGAGAATCTGGAAGCCAGTAGGGTCCAGTTTCCAAACAACGGTTGATCATATAGTGAGAGGGAAAGTTGTTCCTAGCTGTGGGGATGTAGTACTATGTAGGCTGAAGCAATGTCTATGCAGAGGCAGCGCAAAGCAGCTAATCTTGAGCTAAGGTTAGTGCCAAATCACTAGTGGGAGTGAAATATTTCTCACTATATTCTATTACCATATTTTTCTTTTTATGGTTTTCTAGATTTAAGAAACCATAGATTTGTACTCAGATTTACTACTGCATAATATAAAAACCCTCATATGTTACACCGGTTTTTCTGGGGACATTGATCCAAAATTAAAAGTGTAATTTTGTGTGTGTGCATATATTTTCTTCCAGCATTTTATTTCTTTTTTGGTTTATTTGTGAAGGTTGTATTGTATTTAATGCAGTATTTCCATAGGAAACACCAGATAAATTGTTGAGTAAATTAACAATTAGAAGAATTAAAATCATTTGTTGTAATAGGATTCGGTTAATCAAATTTTCACATGCTATCGGAGCACAAATAGAAGCTGAAGAGCTCAATTGGAGAAAGAAAGAGGGAGATTTGAAGCACTGCATGAGTAGCTGCTCGAAAACCCAGGATGTTGCATAGTCCATTGGCCAGAAGGGTATATTTTTTAGGAAATTTTATTTCTCTAAGTGAGTTGACAAAGAATAAATTTTCTAGATCGAATATTGTTAGAGGCAGAGGGAGCAGCAACATTTTCTTTGTAGATAAAATCTTTAGCTGGGACGTAGTTATTTTGTAGTAGTTTTCTAGTGCAGAGTAGCGTTGGGAGGAAGGAAGAGAACACACTGAGGGAATTCTTTCCCTAGGAAATTTCTAGCACATAAATTTGATTTCTCACTACCGTGCAGTAATAGCTATGAGCATATTTACATGCTCTAGCAGGGAGTGCGTAGAGCCTAGCAATAGGTACGCAGAGGAGAAGAGGAAGAGTTTGACATTCTTGTAGAGATGTCATCACTAGGGCTGAGAGATCAAGATCATTTGGACAGTTCATGCAACTATCATGTGATCTGGAAGGCCAGGATTTCCTACCTTTTATATGAATACGATCTCAAGGCCTATATCAGTAACTTGGTAGTTTTACCCATAGATCTAGATCAATTGAAGGCCTACAAGAAGGAGATAGTGAAGGTGAAGAGACTGGTTCTCAATGGAGTTCGAGATCACGCAGTCTTACACATAAATGATAAGGACATTGCCAAGCAGATGTGGGATGCACTTACCACATTGTACCAGGGATCTTCCGAGCAGCGAAAGATGTATTTGGAGGAGAAGTTGAGGTGTACTAGGATGCAAAAATGGGAGCATACAGACCCCTTCCTTACTTAACTTCATGATGTCCGGATCAGTTGTCTGCAGTCGAGTCAGCATGCCAACCTACAGAATTGGATTTGTTTTGCTATGAATAGTGTTTCCGAAGACTGGAAGGTCTTTTTCCAGAGTATCCTAGGTAGAGAAACTTTCCAGATTGGGACATAATGTGGGAAAATCTGTAGTAGCAGGAGATGAGGTGAGACTTCGTGAAGAGCACCATCTGTGGCAATAGCAACAGTGGGACGAAGGAATTAAAGGTAAAATAGAATTCAACCCTCGTATCAAAGGGGCAGTAGGAGAAGTGAAGAAGGAATAAGGACATTTCCAAGGTCAAGTGCTTTAGATGTGGTGAACTTGGTCACTACAACACCCAGTTTCCTCTTAGAAAGAAGGAGAAAGAGGAGAAGTAGAATTAATAGGCTGCATCTACGAAGATTGATAGGCTCTCCTCCAAACTGGAGGAATATTTTTCCATGATCACTAATATACCTCCAGGGGTGAGGTGGGGTGATTTTGTTTTGTAGCTCGAGAGAGCTATAGTTGGGTAGGATCCTTGAGGAGTCCACCTCTTGGATCAATACCTTGCTACGGGAGCCCATAGCAACAACAACAAGATGGACCAATGGAAGTTGGTGTAGTCAGGTTGTAGAGTGATAGATGAGGTAGCTAGTAGGGGCCTGAGACTGAACATCGCATAGCAAAATTGGAAACAATGTATTTGGCATAGTGCATAGTTGGCAGCAACACAGAGGCTTCAATGACATCGCAAAGACTAGTAGCAGTGACGACTCGGATGATAGATACATCAAACTAAACAAATTTGCTTCAGTATGATGGACATCTCTCAGCTGCAACAGCATCAGATGAGAGACAGTTGCCGATGTTGCAATGATAGCAATAACAGAGTTGCAGTGTAGATGTAGTAGTTGGCAGAAGTTCAGAAGGGTCAACAGCAACACAAATGCAACGCATATTAGAGTTGTGCAGTAGTTGATGGGCAATAGTATTTGGACATCAACAACGTAGTAGGAGATGGTGCAAAGGTGTTAATTTTAGTTAACCATGGTATGTTATGTGCTTAGAGCGGTTTAATTCAATCTTTCTTATTAGCCCAATTCAATTTTAGATTTGCAATCACATAACCATTAAAAGTAAATGATGATAGAACATAAAATAAGTCAATAGAATACAATCCAAGACAAGAGACATAATAATTTATAATTCTTCCTATTCAACAGAGAGAGATAAAATGTATTTTATAACAGTCAATAGGATAGCTTGGTATCGTGGACAGGCCCTATTGTGAGGGTCCCGCTTGAGTTGAACTATAAGCTCTAGGAGCTCCAATGGGCTTGGGGATAGCTACTTAGAGCTATAAGCAACCACAGGGCTAGGTTCACCTTACCTTGTTGGTGTGCTCTTTCCCCACCGTTATGATATTGAGCTAGTTCACCCTCTCTTTGATCTATGCTCCGCATACATCCTACCCATGTAGTTTGAGACTCATCGAAAGTACATCTCATCTGGGCAATGAGTTGGGAAATGAGGATAGATACCAATAGCATTACCGATGGACACATTGGGTATTTTCATGCTCTCTATGTCTAGGATGGGATGTGTCCAACAACTTGATTTAGGATCAAGTCTGATTGAGGTTCTTACCTCTAAACTGACTTCAAGTCAGTATGTGACTCACTCTTGATTTTGATTGAGATTTTTACCTCTAAACTGACTTCGGGTCAGTGGAGAGTGGCAAAGTCCTTGTGACTCACTCTCTATCATATCTTCTTATTATAACAAAGCAGAGACAGTAGGATGACACGGGATTGCATGATGATATATGATAATGTTGGGTTTGTGTTATATTCTTTCCACGACTAATCACATGCGGGGGGTGGTAGCCCCCCTTGTCAAGGTCCGGGGCAGCGCCCCAGAAAATTTTTTTGGTCCTTATTTTCCAGTGGGCGGATCCGCCCATGGTTTTGTGCATGGGTTTGCACATGGTTTTGAGTACGATGGTTTTCGACCCCTGGTATTTTGTAGATCCGGTCAAGGGAACTATGGTTATATTCTAATCTAGTGTTAATGTATTGGGGTTTATATATGATTCAACATGTATATATATATGTTTCGTAACACTAAAAGGAATGTAATGAAAAATCAAGCTGGTCGTCCCGATTTGGGATCCATGGGAAAATCTCTGTGTTTATCTGTTTTATGTTTTATATTCTTGCTACTATTTATTTTCTATTTTTAAGATTCGTTTGCAGATAATTTCTATACAGGGTTAAAACCTACATTTGGTATCAGAGCAGTTTCGGCTTCAAGGGGATGCCTTTGCTGCTGAGGGGTTTTTTTGCTCGAGCTTGAGGTAGACCCTGTTTAGTGGGAGATCTGTAGGATCGATTCTTGCGGTGAAAGAAGATGGCGAGTGGCAAGAAGATATAGATCGAGAAATTTAATGGTTAGAGTTTTGAGTTGTGGAAGCTCAAGATGGAGGATCTGCTGGTGGATAAAGATAAGTGGATTACGGTAGATCTAGGTAATAAACCAACGACAATGTCAGATGAAGACTGGAAGAAGCTAGATCGGAAGGCAAAGAGCACAATACGATTGTGTCTCAGATTCAGTATTATTGAATGTATATGGGGAAGCTACGGTGAAGACCTTGTGGGACAAGCTAGGGACTTTGTACCAATCTAAGTCTCTGGTGAATAAATTGTCCCTGCGGAAAAAGTTGTATAACCTAAGGATGAAGGATAGAGACTCGATGACAGAGCATTTGAACTCTTTCAATATTATGGTAAGTCAGCTGTCATCTATTGATATTAAAATATCAGATGAAGATAAGTGCATCAATTTGTTGTGTTCTCTACCAGACTCATGGGACAGTATGGTTATTGCAATAGGTAACAATACAACTACCTTGAATTTTGATGACATTGTCTCAGCCTTGCTATCGGAGGAAATGAGACGGAGAAATATGGAGGGTCAGAATGGAGATGCCTTATCTGTGCGAGGAAGGTCCCAGAACAGAAACAAGAATAAGGTTTTGAGTGGGAGATCTAAATCTAGAAGGAGATCTAAATCTCCTAGAAAGTTTGTAAAGGCGTGCTGGAAATGCAGAAAGGAAGGGCACTACAAAAAGGCCTGCAGATCTAAAGCTTCTAAGAAAGGAAAGGGATCTGATGATGCTCCTTCTACTGAGGCAAAAACTACCTCAGATGAAGGTGGAGATGTGTATTTGGATTCTTCTTCAAATACACATCTAGATCATGAGTCATGGTTGATTGACTTGGGTGCATCCTTTCACTTCACTCCCCGTAGGGAGTGGTTTTGCGAGTATGAGAAATATGATGGCAATGATGTCTTCTTAGGTGATGATAGGAAGGCCAGAATCATAGTACATGGAAAATTCAAGCTAAAGCTGCAAGGTGGAAGGATTAGAACAGTTCCTAGTGTTTTGCACATTCCTGCATTGGCCAGAAATCTGATTTTTGTAAGCAAGATGGATGATGCATGTGTAAAAACAATGTTCGAGAAAGGTACCTGTAAGATGGTTTGGGGAGCATTGGTATTAATGCCAGGAGTTTGGATTGGAACTCTGTACAAGCTTCAGGGTAACATTTTTATTGCTGGGTGCAATAGTTCTGTGGTTCCCGAAAGTGGAGTGGAAAGCCTAGCGGTCTCTGGAGAAAAGACCATGCTATGGCATCAAAGGCTTGGAAATATTGGAGAGAAGGGCCTTCAGATATTGCATGGAAATGGTATGGTAGAAGGTATGTTTAACAGCTCTCTGGATTTCGATTTCTATGAACATTGTGTATATGGGAAGCAAAATCGGGTGAGTTTTCCTTCTGGTGCTAAGAGGGAAAACGAGATATTAGAGCTTGTGAACAGTGATGTGTTTGGACCTGTGTCGGTTCCATCACTGGGTAAGTCTATGTACTATGTTTCAATTATAGATGACTTCTAAAGGAATACATGGATATATTTATTGAGGAAGAAATCTGAAGTCTTTGACAAATTTAAAGAATTTAAGGCTCTGGTGGAAAACCAGATAGAGAAGAAGATAAAGGTGCTGAGGATAGATAGTGGTGGGGAGTTCTAAAAGAAGGAATTTGAAGGGTTCTGTAAGAAGGGTGGTATATCACGGCAGAAGAATACTCCATACACACCTCAGCAAAACGGAGTTGCAAAAAGAATGAACAGAACGCTGATGGAAAAGGAAAGAAGCATGCTCAGTGGTACCAGGTTAGGACAATAATTCTGGGCAGAGGCAGTGGTGATTGCATGTTACTTGGTTAAATGTGATCACCACCGGGCCGTTGGAGGATAAAACTTTACATGAGGTATGGACTGGTAAGAAACCCTCTCTTTCACATCTGAGGGTATTTGGATGTGATGCATATGTACATGTTCCAAAGGAGAAAAGGAGCAAGTTGGATAATAAATCTGAACGGTGCATCTTTATTGGGTATAAGGACGGTTTAAAGGGTTACAAGCTTTGGAACCCGGAAACAAGGAAGTTTGTGTATAGCCGAGATGTGGTGTTTAGAGAGGTGAAAGATATTGTTAAACATGAAGTCCTACCAAAGGAACCTGAGAAGATAGAGTTTGAGCTAAAGGAGGATGAATCAAACTCTACAACAGAAGAAGACTTAGAAGAGTAAGAGCCACAAACTCCAACTGTGAGAATATTAGTTCGAGAAAGAAGACAACCAGAAAGGTATAGTCCATCTGCTTTCTGTTCAAATTTTGCTTTAATTATAACTGATGATGATCCTAAAACTGTCAGGGAGGCAATAAATTCAGAGGATGGAAAACTCTAGAAGGAGGCCATGGTTGATGAAATGGCATCCTTGCATAAAAATGAGGCATGGGATCTGGTGGAGTTGCCAGCTGGAAGGAAGCTCATTGGGAGAAAATGGGTGTTTAAGAAGAAGACGAATGTAGAAGGAAAGGTGGAGAAATAAAAAGCTCGGTTGGTATTAAAAGGTTATTCCCAGGTGCCGAGAATTGATTTTGGTGATATTTTTTCTTCTGTTGCCAAAGTTACTTCTATTAGATTACTTTTATCTATTGCTGCTGCATTTGATTTTGAGGTAGAACAAATGGATGTGAAGACAAAATCTCTTCACGGGGATCTGGAAGAGGAGATCTACATGAAACAACCTGAAGGCTTTATGGTGAAGGGGAAGAAAGAACTAGTATGCAGGATAAATAAGTCTCTGTATGGGTTAAAACAATCACCAAGGATGTGGTATTAGAAATTTGATACCTACATATGGGGACTTGGCTTCACCAGAAGCAAAGAGGATCACTGTGTTTATTTTAAATTAATTGGTGATCGTGTTATTTATTTGGTCTTGTATGTGGATGATATGTTGTTGATTGGAAATGACAAAGAAATTATCCAATATTTGAAGATCCAACTATTCTCGAAATTCGACATGAAGGATCTTGGTGCTGCAAACTATATTTTGGGCATGGAAATTAAGAGAGATCAGGCAAAGAGGAAGATTTGGTTAAACCAGAGGAAGTATGTCAAGACTATATTGCAGAGGTTCAATATGTAGGATAGTAAATCGGTGAATGTTCTGATTCCTGTAAGTGCAAAGTTGTCTATTGAACAGTGTCCCAAGACACAAGAAGAAGAGGAGGATACGTCCCGTGTTCCATATGAAAGTGCAGTGGGTAGCCTAATGTATGCAATGGTCTATACTAGACCAGACATTGCACATGCAGTGGGAGTATTGAGCAGGTTTATATCAAACCCAGGGAAGGAGCATTGGACAACAGTGAAGCGGGTTTTCAGATATTTACGTGGCACTAGTGATTATGAATTGTGCTACCAAGGAAGACCAGGATTGGAAAGAGTGTTGGATATTCGTGGTTTTGTTAATGCAGAATGGGATAGAGATCTGGACCAAATAATATCTACAAGTGGGTATGTGTTTGGCCTATTTGGAGGTGCAGTCAGTTGGATGAGTAAAAGACAGTCTATAGTGGCTCTTTCAACTACAGAGGCTAAATACATAGCAGCCACTCATGCAAGAAAGGAAGCAGTTTGGTTGTAGAGATTGTGTTCAAGTATGGGGTTGGTGCAACAAGCTATAAGGATAGATTGTGATAGCCAAAGTGAAATTTTCTTGGCTAAGAACCCTGCTTATCATTCAAAGACAAAGCACATTGATGTGAAATATCACTTTGTGAGAGATATGGTTGAAGCTAAAAGGAAATAAAACAAGAAGTGGGAGAATGTTGGGTTTGTGTTATATTATTTCCATGACTAATCATGTGCGGGGGTGTCATAAGGGGGGCGATAGCCCTCCTTGGCGGGGTCCGGGGTAGCGCCCCGGAAATTTTTTTTGGTCCTTATTTTCCGGTGGGCGGATCTGCCCATGGTTTTGTGCATGGGTTTGCACATGGTTTTGGGGTACGATGGTTTTCGGCCCCTGGTATTTTTTAGATCCGGTCAGGGAACTATGGTTATGTTCTAATCCAGGGTTAATGGATTGGGGTTTATGTATGCTTCGACATGTATACATATGTGTTGTAACACTAAAAGGAATATACTGAAAAATCAAGCTGGTCATCCCGATTTGGGATCCAGGGGAAAATCTCTATGTTTATCTATTTTATGTTTTATGCTCTTGCTACTGTTTATTTTTTGTTTTTAAGATTCGTTTGTAGATAATTTCTATATAGGGTTAAAACCTACAGATAATACATGATGGTACTCGATGACAAGATTACACAGGTGGATAGATGAATGGGTAGGTGGAGTTCTCCCTAGTTGAGAGGGAGTGTTACATTTGGAAACTAAGGCAAAACCCATGTTGCACTACTCATATGATGGAGAGGTGCAAGATTGATCTTAAGATCATCTTATTTGGATGAGAAGAAGTTGTATTTTGAATTTATTTTTCCACACATGTGCAATTTGTCAAGGTCGGCCAGAATTGTAGGCTCACAAGTCTCAAAAATTGTGTCACACCCCCACAGTCATGGATATAAAAAGGAGAGACATGATGTTCATTTCACCATTCACTCATCTCACACATATCTCTCTCATCTGATTGGTTCGTACAGCCTTAGAGGCGTCTCTCTCTCCTCCACACGTGTGAATCAAGAAGTTGATTTTCAAAATTTTTTTAGGGCTTTTCTGGTAGCATTGACCTTGGGTCAACATACATTATTTGACTGCAATTTGAAGTCAGAAAATTCGATCTATAAAGGCCATGGCTGGAGACATATAACTCGAGGTCAAACGTTGACTTTGACTGCAGCATTGACCACAACATTGACCGTTGATTTGAATGCAAAGTTTGACTTCTATGTTGACCAGTTTTGTGGACTGTTATGGGCTAAGTGTGAATTCGACTGAAGGTTGAATTTGACCAAGCTTTACTGAGCTCGATTGGAGGTTGAAGGCTTGGTTTGACTAGCAAAGTCTTTGCTGGCTAGGGCATCCTGTTGACTACTGTAAAATACATTTTCTCTCTTTATGTTGAATAAGAAGAATTATAAATTCTTGTGTCTCTTGCCTTGGCTTGTTTTATATTGATTTTTTTTTATGTTCTATCGGCATTTACTTTCAATGGTTATGTGATTGCAAATCTGAAATTGAATTGGGCTAATAAGAAAGATTGAAGTAAACTGCTCTAAGTGTAAAACATACCATGGTTAACTAAAATTAACAAGAGGCAGTGTATTGCCGTTTCAGTACTTGAACAATTTCCTTTCTAAGAGGGAGTGTTAGTTTTTGTAGCATCAAATGTGTTCTAGCCTCGAGATTTGGATGAGAGGTTAGGACACATGCATTCTAAAAAAAACATAAATTGTTTCCGGAAATTCCATCTAGAGATGACTTAATTCAAATAATTAATTAGTTTTTAATATTTCCTAACTCTAAACTTAGGAAATATGATTAATTAAATGGCATTAATTAATTCATGATGTGAATCTTCTAGAAAAAGACATAGATCGAGTTCTAGTTAATATTAGCCATCGATTAAGCTTTAATCGTGGTTGTTGATGTCTCAACGAGAGATTATAAGAATAAACTTGATGGGGCTTGGATAACATACGTTCAGAGATAAAATTCACTGGTAGATTGATTTCCTGAGTAGTAGCGTTGAGTTTCCGAAGAGAGAGCTAATGAGCTCGTTGCAGTGACAGATATGCAGGGATAGTAAGTTCGGAGGATTTTTTTTTAGATCTGGTGAGTGCACAACAAAGAGCCATTGAGTGCCACAACGAGGCAGCACAGAGGCCACGTAGAGGAAATGTAGCTCTTCAGAGGAGATCCACATTTTTGCTGCAAAGTAGAGTTTATTCAGTGCCGGAAGTCGGAGAGATTTTGAAGGTCAGGTTGGTCTAGTTTCCAAATAGAAATTGACCAGATAGTGAGAGGGAAATTTATTCCTAGTTGTGGAGACGAAATAATGGATAGAATAACGCAATGACTGCGCAGATGCAGTGTAGAGCAGCTAATCTTGAGCCAAGGTCAGTGCCAGATCACCAGTGGGAGTGAGATTTTTCTCACTGGACTCTATTTTCAGATTTTTCTCTATATGGTTTGCTAGATTTAAGCAATCATAGATTTATTCTCAGATTTACTACTGCATAATATACAAACCCTCAGTTGTTACACCAGTTTTTCCGAGTTGGGTTTTTCCAGGGACATTGGTCCAAAAATAACAGTGTAATTTTGTGTGTGTGCATATATTTTCTTCTAGCATTTTTTTTCTTCTGTAGTTTATTTGTGAAGGTTTCAGTGTATTTAATTTGATATTTATTGTAGGAAACAATAGATAAATTGTTGAGTAAATTAACAATTAGAATAATTAACATCAGTTGCTGCAATAGGATTTGTAGAAATTATACAATATGCATGTATATCTTGGATTCACTCAATCTAACAATATGCTAAAGTTAAATACCGAATCACTTCTACAAATCTTTGCAAAATTAAAAACACAATCACCAATTACATAAGCATGAAGAAAGATCAATCATACACAACACATACAATTTCCCGAGAAAAGCTTACAACTAAAAACCCCACTATCTTCTATTGTATATTATATCATGGATCATGAAATAATTACATACAAAACTCTTCTCACAAGAGCCCTCAGTACATCAGCTAATTGTCTCACACTGTCATACAAAAATTGGCAAATCCCTTAGCCAATTTATTGTCTCCAGATAGCTTGACTTCACTGCGCAGTCCCTGCTGAAGTCAATCCCAGAATTGATGCCTTCTTGCATGCCTTGACAACGCAAGTATCATGGGCACATCCAATGTGTGTGTGCTTGCATGTGTGCAAGTGGATAATGTCACAGCTGATAGTTTACTTCCCTTTCACCTAGAACTCAACTGGGTCTCCATTAGATCTGACATGCATGCAACTAATAATAGTAAATCTTCAATTGCATGTGAGACCACTGATTGTGAATTAATTAATAATTAATTCACTTGATCTCTCACTAGTGTGTCTTCAATTACAACTAGAACAACTGATTTTAACTCAATTAACTGAGTTAAACTATTTACAAATCGCACAACTCATGCACCATTGCACTTTCAACTCTGTTACAACTAGAATCACTTAGTTACAACTAAGTCAACCTGCATGTCCCACCATCCAACCTCTTAACTCGAAATTCACTTAGCTAACTGATTTTCCACTTCAGTTAACTATTTTAAAGTTCTTATTGAGAATATATTATAGTTTAATGTCCATCTAAATTAAGGGATAATAAAAATAGACATGCACCTAAAAATACCCTGTGGGCCCCACCCTAGTGTAGGTGCTTAATTTTCACTAGGATCATGGTTGCCCAAAAAATTCTTGTTAAATCTCAACACTCCCTCTCAACAAGAAAGGGATTATCCTTCACCCCGATCTTGTCTCTATGGTATTCGAATTTTCTCCTGGTGAGTGCCTTCGTCAGAATATCTGCATCCTGATCTTCCATGGGAATGTACTGAAGCAACATAATTCTTCTCTGCACACAATCTATGAGATGATGGTACCAGATATCTATATGATTGTATCTATCATGAAACACATGATTAATCGAGAGTTTAATGCAACTCTTATTATCACAATGAATCACTATCGGATCCATCTGAGAACCAAACAAACCAACCAAGATATTTCTCATTCGGATAGCCTCACATGCAGCTTGACTTGCTGCCATGTATTCCACTTCCGTTGAACTGAGTTCCACAGATCTCTTCTTCCTACTGTACCAAGAAAAAATTGTAAATCCAATGCTAAAGATTCCCCCTGATGTTCTCTTTCTATCCGTTGAACTTCTAGCCCAATCTACATCCGTGAAGCCATGCAACTTTACTCCATCTGTCTATTTGTACCATAAAACATACTATGATGTGCCCCTTAGGTATCTCAGGACATGCCTCCCCGCCTTCCAAAAGAGATTGGTAGGCTTAACCATAGCTTGACTCAGCTGATTAACCGCATAGCAAATGTCCAGTCTCATTTTCACTAGATACATTAGCGAACCCACTAACTATCGATAGACTGTAGCATCCACTACCTCTCCAGAAGTAGCATCCTCTTTCCTCTAGTTTCCTGGAAGAGGAGTATCCATGGGTTTTCAGCTCTCCATGTTAAACTCATCCAACAACTCCTTTTCATACTTGGCTTGAGACACAAAAATTTCACCATCCCGCTGCCATATTTCCAATCCAAGGAAATAATGAAGGAGGCCCATATCCTTCATTTTGAACTCCCTTGCAAGATCCTCATTGCATGAGTGTATTAGCTGCTCATCACCAATCAATATTAAATCATCAACATAAATAACAATGATTAAAAGCTTACCCTCCACCACAATTGGGTATAGGTTTGCATCTGCTTCACTTTTGGTGAAGCCCAGTCCAGTGAAATAGTTGTCTATCTAACTGTACCAAGCACGAGGTGCTTGCTTTAGCCCATACAATGCTCTTTTGAGTCTGCACACATGCGACTCACTGTTAAATATCTCAAAACTTTCAGGTTGCTCTATGTACACCTCTTCCTCAATGATCCCATTGAGAAACACATTTTTCACATCCATCTGATGAATGCGCCAACCCATCTGCGCTGAGAGTGCAAGGATGGTCCTTATGGAAGAGTACCTTGCGACAGGTGCAAAGGTCTCATCATAATCTATCCCCTCGATCTATGAGAAGCCTAGGGCCACAAATCTAGCCTTATTTTTCTCCACACTTCCATCAACAACTTTCTTTACCTTGTAGATCCATATCGAACTTACCATTGATTTATCAATTGGTCTTGGGACAATTTCCCATGCATTGTCTTTGATAATGGAGTCATACTCCTCCACCATTGCATCAACCCAAGTAGGTTGTTGCACTGCTTCCTGAAAGGAATATGGTTCAGTCACAATACATTTGCTCATGAGATCCATGCATTCAGTAAATTGTTCAGGACACTGTCTCTATCTGCAATGTGAAGTAGGGGCTCTTGCATTCTGTGAATCATCAATTCTCATCCTAACAGCTTCTATGGTGCACCTTCTGCCATTTCTGATGGATGGCTCTCTGTGAGTGGCTTCCTCCACTCCATGAACCTCTTCCTGTGGCTGATCCACATCTAGAGACTCATCCTTGGTGACCAGCATTTCCTCCTTACCATGTAAGTCCATCTCCCTCTCAAGCGACAACTGCATAGCTTTCCCCTCATCAAATTTTATATCCCATCACACAACAATCATTCTGTTGTTTGGAAAATACACACAATAATTATGGGGTGTTTCTGTGTACCCCAAAAAAATACCAACTTCAGTAGTCATTTCCAACTTCTTCCTGGCGTCCTTGGTCAAATGCACATATATAGATGAGCCAAAACTCTTAAAGTTCAAAACTTTTGGTTTCTTACCATTGAAAGCTTATTCAGGTGCACTCATGCCAAGTGTTGAACCTCATGATTACCCTCTTCTTTGTAGTTTTTCTCATGACATTTCACCACTTTTCCATCAGTTCATTAACCCTAATCAGTAAGAATGCCAAGGTTTTGTCTCAAGGATACATTTAAATGATTGTCATATTTTATTTTCATGATTTTTCTATTTTGATAAGCTTTTGAAAATTAGCTACAGAATGCAGCCTGTTCTGCAGCTGACTGTGCATTCCGCAGCTACTCCTATGGTTCACTAGGTTCCAGGTGTCAGATGAGGAAGCAAGCTACATGGGTGTTTCTAGAATCCTTCCAACATGGATTCTATCCTACTCATTTGATCCAAATTGACATATGGAGGTGTCTAAACCTATGGTCAAATTTACAAGTCAAAGAACGTTACCTACAACAATAGGACTCCTGATTTACTCTTCGAGGAAAATCATGAGTCTTATAGTCCCATTTTGATTGTAATTCAAGACAGACACCTCTAGCTAACTTAGCTCGCAATTAGTTATGTAATTCCTCTTTAAATAGTGGTTCCATAGAACCGAGATATAGTTAAGCTAAGTTTTAGTACAATTCAGATTTGCAAGTGAATACTCTGTTTTCCAAGACTCTGTTTCAATAAAGAAGTTCAATTATTAGATGTTGGTTTGATTGCACTTTTGACAAGCTAGGAGTCAACCAACTTAGCAGCAGTGGGCCCCTGTTGCTAAAGGAGGTTTTTATTATGCTTTCTAGCTAGATTTATTTCATTATGTTCAGTCAATTCTATTTATGCTTCATTTCCATTTTTTAAATAGTTTAATGATAGATTGCAACCGTGCGGACTTGTCTTCCAAAATGTTTCAAGAAGATAGAAATTATGTTTTCCATATTGAAATAAAGATTGAAGTGTTGGAAACTATGGTTGTTTAGTTTATTGTCTTGCCTTTCCATTTCTATAGAGTAGAATTTCCAACTGCTGTAACAAATTAATATTCATAAAAAACCATTTCCAATAAACCAAATATATATTAATGGTTACATGTTTCATGTGTGCAGTAGTTGAATTTATTTCTTGTAATTTGCTTGCTAATAACTAGAGGAATAATTGATTTCTCCAAAGACACTTCAAGAGGTTAAGAGCTTCATATTTGAGTGATGTTGATAAGTCAATTATACATATAGTTAATCTTAGTTAGTCCTTGCATGTTTTTACTCTCAAGACACTCATTTTACTGTAATGATAATATTTCTAAAAACCACTCCACAAAGAAACCAATATGAACATATTTAGAGAGGATGGTTGAATGATTAAATGTAATGCAACTTCTCGGTTATTTACAAAGCTTTCTCAGTGCTTAAATTTAAAACAGATGTAATTATCTTGCTCAGAAATTACTTCAAAGAAGGTCACTCTTTACAGTTGAATAATTGGAGTAAGTTAGACACATCTTAGACGCTTTCATTTGCATTCTTTGTCTTATGTTCTATAGCATTGGCATGCTAAAATAGATCCATGGATTATGATTAACCAATCAAATAGATGGATGCTTTGATTTTCAACATTAGGTATTAAACTAAGCTTTTAGCTTTAGGTTTTGATTTCATAAAAATTAGATTAGTTTTAGTATACTTCCTTTTCTTCCTTATAAAGTCAAATTAGATTAACTTAAATATTTTCATAATTCTAGGGTTAGTCTTCTCAAGAAACTAAAGAACAAAACCCCTTAAAAACAATATAAAAACACAAATACAACGAAGTAATAAATAGGTTTCTAAGGCACATATGGTGTAACACACTTCATCAATTTACTAGCCCTGATTGATAATTAATGAAAGAAATTTTCGAACACTAAATTGACTAAACATTTTGGCGTCGTTTCCAGGGAAGTGTAACTAGGTAGCCTTATTCCTTACATCTCAAAAACAATGATATGCGTAGAGAAAGAGACTCTAGGGGTAGATTTATAGCTAGAGGTATAATCTTGATCCAACAACACCACTGACCTCACCTAGACCAAGAAGTAGTACACCTCCATCTCAAAATCATATCCCACACTATACTGGTCATAGACTTCTAGAAGTTTTAAGATCATATATTTAGTTAGGAGGGTCTCCCACTTCATCGAATAAGGCAATCTTAGAGGAAGAAGATCCTAGGACTCCAACAGAAGGAGTAACCTTTTTCACTTCTACAAGGGAATATATTCTAGCTGAAGAATTAGGAATCCCTAGTGAAGAAGAGTCAGAAGAAACTTTCTTCAACATACCATTGATAGAAGAACCAAAATAATAGTTAGTCCTCCAGACTGAACCTTATATCAACTCTAAATAATCTATCATGGCAGGAAGAGGAGAAGGAGGAGGAGGAGGAAAAGGAGAAATATTTAATGGAGAAAAATTACTATTTGGAGGAGATAGAGGAAGAGGTAGAGGAAATGCAGAAAGAGGTAGAGGAAATGCAGAAGGAGGCAGAGGTAGAAGGGGAATTGAAAGTTCTTTTGGATTCCCTATAGTAGATGACGAGACAAATGCTACCATGAAAAATATCTTACCTTCTGTTCTTCCAAACTTTCATGGGTTAAAAAGTGAAGACCCTGAGACATTTTTATTTTTATTTGAATTCCTTTTCAGAACTTATGACTATCTACAAGATGCTCAAAAACTCAAATTGTTTCCTTCAACATTGAAAGGAGTAGCCCTAAAATGGTTCATGACTCTAATCACTAGATCTATTGAGTCATGGAATGATATGAAGAGAGAATTTCTAGAGAGGTATTTGGACTATTTTATACCTGTTAACCATAAAGAGGAAGTGTTTAAAATGATGCAAAGGGCGGATGAAAATTTGGAGGATTTACTTGAAAGATTCAACTATAACATTAAGAGAGAAAAAATGGAAAATCTAGATCAAGACACTCTAAAAGCTCTTTTGTTGAAAACAATTAGAGATGAATGGATAGATATCATTAATATGATGGGGAAAGGAGACATATCTCAACTCCCATTAGCTGATATTGGGGAACTATGTATTAATCTCTCAAGAGGAAAATCAAAAATTTTGAAAGGACCAAGAGATCCTGCTCTTGCTAGGGTGAACAAATTTGCATCTGGAACAGTGAGTAGGGCAGAAATTGGAAACATGTTTGATGAATTCAAAATAGACATTTTAGGGAGTCTTAGTGAACAAATAGACACCCTTAAGTTACAAAACAAGTAGAAAGTTGAAATTGATGCCTTGGCTATTTTCCGTCCAAAATGCAGAAAGAAACATGCTTTGAGAGAATGTCTTGTTGATGCAAAAGTTGTAGAAACTTGTGTGATTTGTTCTAAAAGTCATGAGACTAAGAATTTTCCCTCAATTCCTAGTCTTAAGGTTGTTTTCCAAGAAGAAACAAATCCTACAGAATCTCTTTTTTTTTTGTCTCTAGAAGACCATGGCAAGGGCCACAAGCTAAAGGGTTTAATTACAACCAAATGTATACTCAGCCCCCACCAAATTGGAATTCTTGACAGCAACCTTGGCCCCAATCTCAACCCTGGGCTCAAGGTATGCAAAACCCATATGGAATATTTTCTCAATACTATCAATATCCTCCATCATATCCAAATTATCCTCCCCAGCAAATTCCTCAACAAAACCAACAACCTCCAGTCCAAAACCAAAATCCACAACTCTCACTACCATTTCCTCAGAGACCAAATAAGTTACCTGCCCAACCAGTACCAAACCCCAACGATAAAAATCCTCATAATACCTATATGATAGAAGGTCAACAATTTCCAACATATATGATTACTCCTATAGATCTTAATAATGTTCAACTAAGGTCTGGTAGGATATTAGAAAAAAGAAAACCTTCTATAATTATTCAAGAACAAGAAAATTCTGATGAATATTCTCTACATCCCAATAAAATTTTTGAAGAGGAAGTAGCTCTTCAAAACCAAAATTTTGTAAAAGAAAAGCAAAAACAATCAATAAACTCAACTCCTGTCATAGAACAACCATCAGTATCTACTTCTACACCTCCTTTTCCTGATAGATCACAAATTGATAAAGGTGTAGAAAAGCATATTATGTTGCCTAATTATGATTTCCTAGATGAATTGAGAAATATTTTCATCAAAATTCCTTTGTTACAAGCCATCAAGGAAATTCCAATATTAGCAAAAACAATAAAAGAGTTGATTATGAAGAAACCAGGAAGAAAAATTAGAGAAATAAAAAAAATCCAGCTTGTAGGAAGGATAGCAAACATAATGATGGGAAAGATTGCAATTCAAAAATATTTAGATCCCACAAGTCCAGTAGTCAAAACACATATCAATGGAATTGAAATTCCAAATACATTGATTGATTTAGGAGCAGCAATAAACATCATGAGAAAATAGACCATGGAACAACTCAAGCTTCCTAATCTTCTTTATACACCTACATTACTGTAGTTAGCAGATAGATCTGTAATCAAACCAGATGGTTTGTTGGAAGATATTTCAGTATCTCTATATTCTTGGGAATATCCTGTTGATTTTATGATATTAACCCCTAAGAACAATCTAGGAGGACATCCACTCATATTAGGAAGACCTTGGTTGGCTACAGCTCATGCTTTCATTAGTTGTAGATCTGGTGACATGTATATTTCTAATGGTAATTCAACTAAGAAATTCACTCTGTATCCTACAACAAGAACAATAAGAGAAATAGATGATAAGGAATGGATTGATGATGAAGAATACATACAACCCCTCTTCACTATTTCAAATATCAGTGAAGATATTCAAATCTTAAATACAATAGAAAATTATGAGTCATCTCCAGAGCATGAACATGATAAATTTCAAGAAAGATCTAATATTGAATACTTTTCATCTAGGCAGATGTCTATTTACTCTATGGAATAATTTGGTAGATCTACAGTTGAAATCTTTCCAGGGAAAATCTTGAATACAAACAGAAACTTGGAAAAATTACAACAAGAAAGGCTAATCAAAACATTGCAACAACATTCATCTTCATATGCATGGGAATACAATGACATGAAAGGAATTAGTCCTAAGACTTACATACATCACATCTACATTGAGGAAAATTGCAAACCTATTAGACAACCTCAAAGAAGGATGAATCCAAATCTTAGGGAAATTGTGAAAGAAGAATTGCAGAAGTTGTTAAATGTAAACTTCATCTATCCAATTTTAGACAGTTAGTGGGTGTCTCCCTTGGTGATTGTACTCAAGAAAAATGGTAAATGGAGGGCATGCATTGATTATCGAGAATTAAATAAAGCTACTCTTAAAGATCATTTTCCTTTACCTTTTATAGATCAAGTATTAGATACATTAGCAGGCAAGAAATATTTCTCATTTTTGGATGGTTTCAGTGGTTATGATCAAATTCAGGTTGCACCTGAAGATCAGGATAAAACCACATTCACCTGTGCTTGGGAACTTATGCCTACCGAGTACTTCCTTTTGGATTATGCAATGCACCTACAACAATCCAAAGGATGGTACTAGGAATATTCTTTGATATAATACATGATTGTGTAGAAGTATATATGGATGACTTTACAGTTTATGGGAATACATTTGAAGAGGCTTTAGAAAACTTGGAAAAGTTTATTAAAAGATGTAAGGAAACAAAACTTTCACTAAGTCATGAGAAATGTTTCATGATGTTTACTGAAGGGATTGTTTTGGGACATCATATCTGAGGAGAAGGAATTAAAGTTGATAAATCAAAAGTTGAGGTCATCTCCAGGTTATCAGTTCCAAGTTTCCAAAAGGATGTTAGAATTTTTCTAGGTTTCACAGGTTATTATAGAATATTTATAAAAAAATTCACCAAAATAGCATCCCCACTCTTCAAACTACTCACCAAATAATATAAATTCAAATGGAATATAGACTGCCAGTTAGCATTTGAAACCTTAAAAAAAAAATATCTGAAGCACCCATCTTAAGAGGGCCTAGCTGGAAACTACCTTTTCATATATCAACAGATGCTTCAGACACAAATCTAGGAGTTGTGTTAGGAAAAAAATACTTGATCCCTTATGCCATCTATTACACAAGTAATAATTTAACCCCCCCAGAGTTGAATTATATTATAACTGAAAATTAATTCTTAGCTGTTATTCATGCTATCAATAAGTTCGGACATTACATAACAGGCGATGAGAACTTTGTTCATACAGATCACTCTACAATTAGGTATTTAATGAACAAATCTGGTACTAATGGTAGAGTTACAAGATGGCTATTATTCTTGCAATAATTTAACATCACTATTCTAGATAGGCCTAGAAAACAAAACACAATTGTTTATTTCCTATCTATAATTCAAAATATTAAAGATAATACTCTAGTTGAAGATAAATTCCCTGATGAATATCTTTTTGCAGTAACTACTAGAACCCCTTGGTTTGTAGATATTGTGAGTTACTTAGTTACAGGGAAATTACCTTCATATATGCATTGTAGATAAAAGAGAAGAACCATTCAAATGAGTGTAAAATACTCATGGATCACTAATGAATTTTATAAGACAAGTCCAAATCTCATTATCAGGAGATGTGTTCGAGAAGATGAAATGCCTGAAATTCTTAAGGCATGTCATGATGAAACTTGTGGTGGACATTTTGCTGACAAAAGGATGGCCTACAAAATTCTTCATTTAGGATATTATTGGCCATATATCTTCAAATATGCTAAAGAATATGTCAAAAGTTGTGACAGTTGTCAAAGAGTAGGGAAACCTTATCCTTCAAATGAAATGTCTTTACAACCCCAGGTATTTATTGAACCTTTTGAAAAATGGGCCTTGGATTTTTTTGGACCTATTAATCCGCCATCTAAACAAAAAAAGTATATTTTGGTATGCACTGATTATGTCACTAGATGGGTAGAGGCTAAAGCACTATCTTTTGCTAATGAAAGTTCTGTAGTTAGTTTTCTCTTTGAGGATATCATCAATCGTTTTGGTGTTCCAAGAGACATTGTAACAGATCAGGGCACTCAATTTACATCAAAGGTGGTGCAGAAGATGGTAGAAGATTACAAAATCAAGCACAAGAAGTCTATTCCTTACCATCCACAAGAAAATGGTCAAGTTGAATCTACCAATAAGGTGATCGAAGGGATTCTCACTAAGACTGTTCATCTACACAAATGAGATTGGGCATAAAGGCTTCCTGAAGCCTTATGGGCCTACAGAACTACATGGAGGAACACAATAGGACATACTCCCTATGAACTTGTTTATGGGAAGCAAGTCCTATTTTCTATAGAATTTCAGATCCAGACCTTCAAGATGGAAGTCCAATTGGGACTTGATTTATCAGAAGCATAGAAGCATAGACTGAAGCAACTCAATGAATTAGATGAAATCAGACAAGATGCAGTCCAAAGAACCAGTATAATCCAACAACAAAGGACTAAATGGCATGATAAGTACATCAAAGAGAAAAAGTTTCAAGAAGGGGATTGGGC
Organism: Pinus albicaulis; assembly: GCA_034641835.2. Lineage (NCBI taxonomy): Eukaryota > Viridiplantae > Streptophyta > Pinopsida > Pinales > Pinaceae > Pinus > Pinus albicaulis. The sequence continues at coordinate 1,354,327,377 of CM076582.1, read as the reverse complement.
ACTCTTGTTTGACTCAAAATTCAAGGATTTTCAAGGAAAGTTTCAGACTCATTGGCTTGGGCCATATGAGATTGAAAAAGTCTTTGATAATGGAGCTGTAAGGATTAGAACAATAGATGAGGAAAATGTATCTCTTCTTGTGAATGGTTGTAGGTTGAAAGTATATCATAAACCACTTTCAAAAGAAAATTTTGTCAAGAAATTTCAAGATAATGTTGATATGGAGTTAGTGAAGAATAATTCTTCTTCTTCACTAACTTAGCTTTTATTTTTCCTATAACAGTTAAAATAAATAAATAAATAAATAAAATTAAAAAAATTAAAAATTAAAAAAATGTATAAGTACGAAAACCAATCAATGATTGGCATACTTATACAGAAAATATAGGGTGAAAATCAGATCTCTCTGACACCCTATATTTTCCATTTTCCTTTCTTTAATAAAGTAGTGAAAACTACACTTCATAGTTGCAGTCCATAATCTTCAAACTCAGTTTTGTTCATCTCACTCCACTGTCATTTCATTGCATTCCACCTTCATCTCATTTTTCATATCCATATCATCTTCACTCCATGTTCATTCCATATTTTTCATTCATTCCATTCACATGCAAAAACAAAAAATATATATACTATGTTCTGCAACTCATCACATTTTGCAGCTCATCATATTCTGCAGTAGAGCACATCCCTGAAAAATGATCCTATTCTACAGCCAATTTGATTATGTAGCCATTGACATGATAATTTCAAAAAGGGGACTAAAAGGTTATGTTTTGAAGGACACCATGCTGCAAAGAGAAGCTAAGGAACAACATCAAGCAACAAAAAACAACAAGGTCAAATTCCAAGGTAAAGTGTAGAAATTTATTTTAATAACATAACTTAAAACATGAAATATGTATAATGTGTACAATCATATATTCCTAGGTAACCTATCATTCGAATTGATTAATCCTCACCATAATATATCTTGACCATATCCCTCATATAACATTCCACAATGGTCCATCATTAAAAACCCCTGATTAATGACTAACGGTCATGATCATGACGTAACCTAATTGTCCACGTCTTTTCAAGACCGTGTCACTTACTTATTCCCTACAGCTCACCATAAACCATCCATAAAATCCATAGCTCATTTCATTTCTACCAATTCCACATCTTGTTCATCTCCATCTTCTCTTCAGCCAATTCATTTCCACACCACAGAGAGGTAATCTTGAAGGTTGAATGCATTCTGCAAAGAAGGAAGATGGCTTTGATTGTCAAAACAGAGCCAATGGGGGTAAAATACATGGACGGATATCCATAGGTTAAAGAGCTACTACAGCAAGCTGGATGGTTGAAATTTATAGAAAAGTTTGATGGCTTTCATAAGGAAATTACCAAATCATTTGCCAGATCTTTTGATGGGACTGAGGTGGAGATTGGGGACATCAAATTCACAATAACATAGCCAATATTGGCTGAAACAACAGAACTCTTGAGGCATGGAAAGCGGTGGTTCAAGAAAAAAGAATTTCATAATGAGTCATGGAAGGTGATACTTAAAAACCTAGGTATGGATGTTCCAATCTTTAGAAAGGGAATTCCAAGTACTGCTCTGAAAAGTAAATGGAGAAATATGTTGCTAATTTTGAAAAAAATTCATAACTTATGAGGGAAGGTATGGAACCATATATGTTTATCATATCCGATTATTAATGAATTTTCTAGAAAATGGTGAGATAAACCTACCTTTCTTTCTGCTCAATAGTCTAAGGAGAATGGCTTCGAATGTGCAGAAGAGAATCCAATCTATAGAAACCACTATGCATCATCATGGCTTAGTGAAAATGCTGATTAAATTTTATTTAGGGAACATAGGAGAAAATTGGGAAGATTTCCTTGTTAGGAATAAGTTTCAAGAACAACCAGAATCACCACCCAAGGAAGAAAATGTCAGGAGAAGTAAAAGGAAGAAAATTGGTGTAATTATTGAAGACAGACCTAAAACTTCACCTCTGAAGGATAATGAAAAACTAATTTCTGAGGAACTGACAGAAATTAGGAAACAAATTAAGGTCAAAGGGAAGAAAAAGAAAGAGAATGAGGATGTAAATGAAAGAAATGAAAGTCCTCCAAAACTAAGAAGGAGTTATAGACTTCGAGGCACTATGAAGAGGAAATTGTCTAAAGAAACAGAACTCATAAATATAGAAGAAGAAACTCCAGTTCCATCACCCATTGTTAATTCTCCTGAGAACATCCCTCAAAATTCTCCTGCTTATCATTTTGAAGAAGGCCCCAGTAGAAGATCTCTTCGTATAGATTCAGTTCAACAGCAGATATATAATTATGTGGAGTCATTGGAAAGAAGTGCCTCAATAAAACAAGAAACACTTGTCAATCCACAAGAACCTCTAATTGAAACTCTTAAGAAAGATAATTATGAGTTAGAGACATTGAACATGCACATCAAGAATGAGAATGAGATCTCGAAGGAACAATCAAGTTGAAAAAGACAATGCAAGATGATACTACTCTGCGGTTAGGGCTATTGCACAAGGAAAATAATAAATTGAAGAAGAAGAACAAAAGGTTAAAAAGAGCAATCATAAACCTCAGATTCAAACTTCTCATGAAAAAACCAAGGATGACATTAAATTCAAAAAGGAACAAAAAAAATAAGGTTGGATGTCTTAGTTGAAGAATCTGAGAATATGCAGTAAAAGGAAGAAATCATAATTTTGGCAAAGTTGCATGAGGACATGCAATGATTTTGCAGTGGGGATACATTGAGCCTCATGATTACCCTCTTCTTTACAGTTTTTCTCATGACATTTCACCATTTTTCCATCAGTTCATAAACATTAATCAATAATAATGCCAAGGTTTTGTCTCAAGGATACATTTAAATGATTGTCATATTTTATTTTCATGATTTTGATATTTTGATAAGTTTTTTCAAATTAGCTATAGAATGCAGCTTGTTCTGCAGCTGACTGTGCATTCCGCAGCTACTCTCATGGTTCACTAGGTTCCAGGTGTCAAATGAGGAAGAAAGCTACATGGGTGTTTCTAGAATCCTTCCAACATGGATTCTATCCTACTCATTTGATCCAAATCAACATATGGAGGTTCCTAAACCTACGGTCAAAGTTACAAGTCAAAGAACGTTACCTACAACAATAGGAATCTTGAGTTGCTCTTCGAGGAAAATCATGAGTCCAATAGTCCTATTTTGATTGTAATTCAAGATAGACACCTGTAGCTAACTTAGCTCACAATTATTTATGTAATTCCTCTTTAAATAGTGGTTCCATATAACCGAGAGACAGTTAAGTTAATTTTTAGTACAATTTAGATTTGCAAGTGAATCCTCTGTTTTCCAAGACTTTGTTTCAATAAAGAAGTTCAATTATTAGATGCTGGTTTGATTGCACTTTTGATAAGCTATGAGTCAACCAACTTAGCAGCAGAGGGCCCCTGTTGCTAAAAGAGGTTTTTATTATGCTTTCTAGTTAGATTTCTTTCATTCTGTTCAGTCATTTCTGTTTATGCTTCATTTCCAGTTTTTAAATAGTTTAATGATAGATTGCAACTGTGTGGACTTATCTTCCAAAACGTTTCAAGAAGATAAAAAATATTTTTTCCATATTAAAATAAATATTGAAGTGTTGGAAACATGGTTGTTTAGTTTACTGTCTTGCCTTTCCATTTCTATAAAGTAGAATTTCCAACTGCTGTAACAAATTAATATTCATAAAAAACCATTTCCAATACACCAAATCTATACTATTGGTTACATGTTTCATGTGTGTAGTAGTTGAATTTATTTCTTGTCATTTTCTTGCTAATAACTAGAGGCATAGTTGATTTCTCCAAAGACACTTCAAGAGGTTAAGAGCTTCACATTTGAGTGATACTAATAAGTCAATTATACATCTAGTTACTCTTAGTTAATCCTTGCATGTTTTTACTCTCAAGACCCTCATTTGACTGCAACAATAATATTTCTAAAAACCACTCCACAAAGAAACCCATATGAACATATTTAGAGATGGCTAAATGATTAAATGTAATGCAACTTCTAGGTTATTTACAAAGCTTTCTTAGTGCTTAAATTTAAAACAGATGTAATTAGCTTTCTCATACATTACTTCAAAGAAGGTCACTCTTTACAGTTGAATAATTGGAGTAAGTTGATGCATCTTAGATGCTTTCATTTGCATTCTTTGTATTATGTTCTATAGCCTTGGCATGCTAAAATAGATCCATGGATTAGGATTAACCAATCAAATATATGGATGCTTTGATTTTCAACACTAGGTCTTAAACTAAGCTTTTAGCTTTAGGTTTTGATTTCATGAAAATTAGATTAGTTTTAGTATACTTCCTTTTCTTCCTTCTAAAGTCAAATTAGATTAACTTAAATCTTTTCATAATTCTAGGATTAGTCATCTCAATAAAATAAAGAACAAAACCCCCTAAAAACAATATAAAAAACAAAAATACAACGAAGTAAGAAATAGGTTGCTTAGGCACATATGGTGCAACACACTTCATCAGTTTACTAGCCCTGGTTGATAATTAATGAAAGAAATTTAGGAACACTAAATTGACTAAACACAAAGTATTGTGTGAGGACAATGGTTCTGCACATAAACAACAGTGTTGCATGATTTCACCCACAAATGCAATGGTAGGCCTTGATCATGCAACATCGCTCATGCTACACCCACGATCATTCTATTCTTCCTCTCTGCAACCCAATTCTGCTATGGGTTATGAGGCATTATGAGTTCTCTTCGAATTCCTTCTTTGTTGCATAATTTCTTGAATTCGTGTTGAATATTGCAACAAGAAACAGTGAAGGAGGCATCCTGAAACATCATTCCTGATCCTAGTTGGAAAATAATCACCTAAACTAGGTGGGGCCCACACAAGTGATTTTTGGCGCAAAGTATATTTTTAGACATGTCGATCATATTCTATGAGTTGCAAGATGCTATTTGTGGATGGTTGTTCAAGTTGGAAAAATAGATGGACTTCTATTTTTAGACACATTGGGCAGAATCTATTTTTAGATTGCGAGTCTAAAAATAGATATGTCGAATATTATTAGCTCTTAATAATATTTGGACTCTAAACATTATCTTATTCTCTTGGAGCACTTCAGTTAAGTGCACAGATGTGGCACAATAGCTAACAGAAGGAATTACACTATTCCTAAGGTTTTAGTGGAGCTATTGCATGGAGGACTTCAGTTAGAACTCATGTGACAGAGTTTGGTGGAGTTGTAGAAGTAGTTGGTGGAGTTGTGTTCAGTTTAACTCAGTTAGACACAGTTGAGCTAGTTGTATCCAGTCTAACTGATTGATACACTAGTGAGAGTGGTTTGAATTAATCATTAATTAATTCACTAAATAATAACTCATTAATCAACTAAAGAATACAGCAGTTAACTATAGGGCATGGACAGGTCAGTGGAGACTAGTGGAGAGGTAGGTGAAAGAGAAAGTGTGACTATCAGTTCTGACTATAGTGTTGCATTGTTTGCACCAAACATTCATTGGAGATGCCAATGAGTATTGCATAGTAAATATAGGGTGTATTTGATTTCATTCAGATCCATTCTTCAATATGGATTGCGCAGTAGAGGCAGGCTAAAGGCTGGCAAAGATCAGTGCATGGATTTGCAAGATCGGGCCTGATTAGTGTGTAGCGATTAGATTGTACTGAGAGCTTGTGATAAGATTTGTATGAGGATTGTTACATGATATCTATGACATATATTATATACAGATATTTTGGGTTTTGAGCTTCAGGGTTTCCCGTTAAACAACTGTGTTAATGTGTGTGAATTTTTATTGTTTCATGTGTGTATTGCAATATTGATTTAATTTCCGCAAATGATCAATGGTGGAATAGATTCTGTATTTTGCATGAAGTTAAAATAGTTTGAGATCAGGAGAATATTGGACATATAACACAAAAATTTATATAATTTCTACATGGTATCGGAGCATTGATCATTGGAGCAGATTGCAATTATTGAAACAGTTGAGTTTTGTTCTGGTGGAATTCGAATTTGTTGCAGTGTTTTCTTGGTGTCAAAGTTGAGAATTCATTGAAATGTCTTTCAATGGATTGCGATTGGAGTATGCCCTTGAGGGCAGCTCAAATTATATTTCATGGAAGGACAGGATGGAGGCGGTGCTGGAGGATAGTGGGTTGAAGGAGTTCATAGATGTTGATATTCCTAAACCGAGTTCTAGCGACGCAACCACACTTGACGCATGGAAAAATAAGGTAGCAAGGTGTCGAAGGATTCTGTTGGAAGGTGTGAAGGATCACATTGTGTCCAGCCTTCATGGTAAATCCACTCCATTCTTGATGTGGAAGGCTTTGACAGAATTTTTCCAAAGCAGAAGTGACCAGAGGAAGTTGGCGCTTAAAGACAAGCTCAGGAAAATAAAAATGGAGAAGAATGACACTATTCCGATATACTTGAAAAATTTTGTCCACTGTAGGGATGAGCTTGGGAGTGTAGGAGTCAGAGTGGATGAAGGATACTTGGTGAGCTTGGCTCTCCTTGGGCTTCCGAAGAGTTGGCATAGCTACGAAGACTCTGTCAATGGACGGGAGAAACTGACAGGATGGGAGCGACTTTGGTTGGATCTTGTGCAGGAGGAGATAAAGTGGAGTACTAGGGATGGCTCTTCATCAAATAATGATGATGAAGAGGATTTTTCTTTGGCTTCCAAAGAAAGGAAAGTAAATGGGAAGAAAAATCCTTCTCAATCCGGTGTGGATGGCAAAGAGCGTGACATGTCCAAAGTGAAGTGTTTTCACTATCACGAGCATGGAAATTTCGCCACAAATTGTCCACAGAAGAAGAAGAACAAGTAGGCTGCTGGAGCTGCAGCTGGTGAGGCTCTTGCCTCACAATTTGAGCTGGACTTCTCATTGATCGCATGCATGGTGTCTAGTGCATTGGGATCGGGGTGGTATTTTGATAGTGGCGCTTCCTTTCACATGAGGGGAGATGTGAATCTTTTCAGTGACTTGGTGGAGAAAGATCTCTAGTTGCATGTTGAGTTGGGTGACAATGGACGATACAATGCGACCGGCATTGGTACCATTACCTTTCAAAGGGAGTTAGGTAAACTCATTCTTTTACAAGATGTAGTGCATGTTCCAGGTTTAAAGAAGAATTTAATCTCAATCGCAATGTTAGAGGATAAAGGGTATGATGTTGTCTTTAGTGAAGGAAATTTTTTCCTTTGGTACAAAGCAACAGGACAAGCCAAGAAGGTTGGGATTCGAGCCAAGAATCTCTACAGACTTGAAGTAGATGGGATTTCTACGGAGCTTCCTACTATTGTGGAAGTGCAAGAAAGACATGTAATTGAAGCTTGAGAGGGGGCAGGATTTTCATGCAGGTGAGAGTGAACCTCAGGATGTGGAGCAGCCACAAGATGAGGATCATGGAGTGGGAGCAACCACTCATGTAGAGAAATTTCGTGCTAGATGGGTAGAGGGAGTGCATGCAGCTATACCACCAAGTGAGAGGTGGGGCGACATGCATGAGTAATCCCAAGAGGATATTTCTGTGCAGGATTCATTGATATTGTGTGGATCTCATGAATTGAACCTGGCTATGAGGAGCCCACAGAGCAGCAGTAGCATGATCAGTTGGATTGATGCAGGCAGATCAAAGTGACAGTGTCGGATACTGGAGCGCGGTTCAGAGTTGACAGCAAGTGCAGAGTGCATGGGTGCAAAGTTCAACCGCGCAGTGGTTCTTGAAGACATGTGCAATTGGTAACAGTAGAAGTCAAAGACTTTGATGATAGATGCATCAAATTGATTGAGTTTTTTGGAGCCTTTTTAGTTTCGGAAGAGTTGCAGAGAAGATGCATGGAGTTGCATGGCACTTGCAAAGGTTGCAGGGCGAATGCATGGAGTTTCATGTCGCATGCAAAGACAATCCTTTCTTGTTGAGAGGGAGTGTTGAATATTGCAACAAGAAAAAGTGAAGGGGGCATCCTGAAACATCATTCCTAATCCTAGTTGGAAAATAATCACCTAAACTAGGTGGGGCCCGCACAAGTGATTTTTGGCGCAAAGTCTATTTTTAGACTATGTCTATTTTTAGACATGTCGATCATATTATATGAGTTGCAGGATGCTATTTGTGGATGGTTGGTCAAGTTGGAAAAATATATGGACTTCTATTTTTAGACATATTGGGCAGAATCTATTTTTAGATTGCAAGTCTAAAATAGATATGTCGAATATTATTAGCTATTAATAATATTTGGACTCTAAACATTATCTTATTCTCTTGGAGCACTTCATTTAAGTGCACAGATGTGGCACAGCAGCTGACAGAAGGAATTATGCTATTCCTAAGGGTTTAGTGGAGCTATTGCATGGAGGACTTCAGTTAGAACTCATGTGGCAGAGTTTGGTGGAGTTGTAGAAGTAGTTGGTGGAGTTGTGTTCAGTTTAACTCAATTAGACACAGTTGAGCTAGTTGTATCTAGTCTAACTGATTGAGACACTAGTGAGAGTGGTGCGAATTAATTATTAATTAATTCACTAAATAATAACTCATTAATCAACTGAAGAATACAACAGTTAACTATAGTGCATGGACAGTTCAATGGAGACCAGTGGAGAGGTAGGTGAAAGAGAAAGTGTGACTATCAGTTGTGACTATAGTGTTGCATTGTTTGCACCACCCATTCATTGGAGATGCCAATGAGGATTGCAAAGTCAATATAGGGTGGATTCGAGTTCATTCAGAGCCATTCTTCAGTAGGGATTGCACAGTAGAGGCAGGCTAAAGGCTGGCAAAGATCGGTGCATGGATTTGCAAGATCAGACCTGATTAGTGTGTAGCGATTGGATTGTACTGAGAGCTTGTGATAAGCTTTGTATGAGGATTGTTACATGATCTATATGACATATATTATATACATATAGTTGGGGTTTTCAGCTTCAAGCTTTCCCATTAAACAACTGTGTTAATGTGTGTGAATTTTTATTGTTTCATGTGTGTATTGCAATATTGATTTAATTTCCGCAAATGATCAATGGTGGAATAGATTCTGTATTTTGCATGAAGTTAAAATAATGTGAGATCAGAAGAACCTTGGACATATAACACATAAATTTATATAATTTCTACAATTCGTTAGAGATGTATTCTCCACCATTATCGCTCCTAAGAGCCTTCACTTTCTTCCCCGACTCTTTCTCCACCAATTCCTTAAACTCACAGAACTTAGAGAATGTTTGATATTTCTTCTACATGAAGAAGATCCAGCATTTACGAGAAAATTCATAAGAAATATTACACAGTACTTATGTTTTGTTTTTGAAGCAACTGAGAATGGTCCGCACACATCTGTGTGAACTCCCTCAAGGATCCCCGAAGCACGGTCCTCATTCTCATGAAAGGTGGACTTTACATACTTCCCCATGGTGTAAACCTTGCACTAATCTAACTAAGCAAGTGTTCCCATTGGAATTCCAGTAGATATTTGTTGCATGAATTTCAAGGCTCCATGATGAACAAGGTCTGATCGCCTGTGCCATAATTCGCCCTCCTCCCGGCTCACCACTTTTTCTACCTTGCCCATCATGGTAGCACAACCATCTACCTCTAGCTTGTAGATATTCTTAACTCGAATCCCTATCCTCTTGGCTTGACCTATTGTTTTATGTCGTGGGAAAGCTTTTCCAACACTAAAAACAATGTCATAGCCTCTGTCCTCCAACATTGCGACTGAGACCAAGTTTTTCTTCAGACCTAGTACATGCATAACATATTTTATTTGAAATGGTTTACCTGAATCCCTCTAAAATTTAATGGTACCAATCTTGGTAGCTTTGTACCGTCTATCGTTGCCCATCTCAATATGCATGTGGAAATATTTCTCCTCCAAGTCAATGAAAAGTTCCTTATGTCTCGTCATGTGAAAGGAAGTGCCACTATTCAAATACCACACCGATCCCAATGCACTTGACACCATGCATGAAATCAAGGAGAAGTCAAGCTCAAATCCAATAGCCTTATTTTTCTTCTTCTTTTGTGGACAATTAGTAGCAAAATGCCCATGTTCGTGACAATGAAAATACTTCACTTTGGACATGTCCTACTTCTTACCAATAGACTCAGATTTTGAATGGAATTTCTTCCCCTTCCCCTTCTTTGCCTTGGAAACCAAAGAACAATCCTCTTCATCATCATGCTTTGATGAAGATCCATCTCTGGTGTTCTGCCTGAACTCCTCCTACACCAGATCTGACCACAGTCATTCCCAATCCAACAAATTTTCCCGTCTGTAGAGAGAGTCTTCATAACGGTTCCAACTCTTAGGAAGTCCTAGGAGATGCAAACTCACCAAATCATCATCAGCGATTGTTATTCCCACACTCCCCAGTTCATCCCGACATTGGAAAAACTTTGTGAGATACTTTGGAATGGTGTTGCCCTTTCCATCTTGATCTTCCTGAGTTTATATTTGAGCGCCAATTTCCTGTGGTCGCTACTGATTTGGAATAGATCCATCAAAGCCTTCCACATTGTATATGTTGTGGATTTCCCATGGAGGCTTGTGAAAATGTGGTCTCATACTCCCTCCAATAGGATACTCCTCGCCTTTTCCACTTTCTTTTGCCATGCATCAAGATTGGCAGCCTTTGTCACAACGGGTTTAGGAACATCATTGTCAATGAATTCCTTTAAGCCATTGTCTTCAAGCACTGTCTCCATCCTGTCCTTCCAAGAATTGTAGTTTGAGCTGCCCTCGATTGCATACTCTAACCTCAATCCATTGAAATCCATTTCGATCTTAAATCAGCTGTAGCACCAAGAAAGTATTTCTGCAAATTCGAATTTTCACCAACTACAAACTTGGATCCTGCTTCACTTTTGCAATTTCCTGTGCTCTGATACCATGTAGAAATTATACAATATGCATGTATATCGTGGATTCACTCAATATAAAAATATGCTAATGTTAAATACTAAATCTCTTCTACAAATATTTGCTTAATTAAAAACACAATCATCAATTACATAAGCATAAAGAAAGATCAATCATACACAACACAGATAATTTACCAGGGAAATATTATAGCTAAAAACCCCACTATCTTCTATTTCATATTATATCATGGATCATGAAACAATTACATACAAAAATCTTCTCACAAGAGCCCTCAATATATCAGCAAATTGTCTCACACTGTCATACAAAAATTGGCAAATCCCTTAGCCAATTTACTATCTCTAGATAGCTTGCCTTCAATGCGCAATCCCTGCTGAAAGAAATCCCTGAATTGATGCCTTCTTGCCTGCCTTGACTGTGCAAGTATCATGGGCACATCCAATGTGTGTGTGCTTGCATGTGTGCAAATGGATAATGTCACAACTAATAGTTTACTTCCCTTTCACCTAGAACTCAAATGGGTTTCCACTGGATCTGACATGCATGAAACTTATAATAGTAAATCTTCAGTTGCATGTGAGACCACTGATTGTGAAATAATTAATTATTAATTCACTTGATCTCTCTAGTGTATCTTCAGTTACAACTAGCACAACTGAGTTTAACTCACTTAACTGATTTAAACTATTTACAACTTGCACAACTCATGCACCACTGCACTTCCAACTCTGTTACAACTAGAATCACTCAGTTACAACTAAATTCAACCTGCATGTCCCACCCATAGGGACTTTTCTCAATGAACCTCTGACTTATCATGTGCGTTCATGGCATATTAAACAATACCCTTGAGTACATATTGGAAAATACCCCTAAAAATCACATTATTTAACCCCCTACCAATACGAACCCAATACACCTTCCTAAGTCAAAACTGCCTATTTCCACTAAATATTGTAGGTATCCATTTTTTCCTTAACATTTTTTATACCCCTTTATATTTTTTCATTAACTTTGAGATCCATTTTTTATACTCACCAATATAAAAATCGTTTACCCCCTATATATCCCCCTATATATTATGTCATTTTTTCCTCAATATATATCCCTCAATATGAACCCATGTGGTATGGTATTTCTCCCTCAGTGAAGCCCCTATGGCCCCACCATCTAACCTCTTAACTTGAAATTCACTTAGCTAATTGATTTTCCACTTTAGTTAACTATTTTCAAGTTCTCATTGAGAATATATTATATTTTAATGTCCATCTAAATTAAGGGATGATAAAAATAGACATGCACCTAAAAATATCCTTTGGGCCCCACGCTAGTGTAGGTGCTTAATTTTCACTAGGGTCATGGGTGCCAAAAAAATTCTTGTTGAATCTCAACAGGATTCGAGTAACCGAATTTTCACACCAGACAGCATTAAAATGAGTTTGTTGTTTGGCATTTTGTTTTTCTCAAAATTTGGTGTGTATAGTGACCAACAAATTTCAAAAGATGTGATATGAATGAAGCACTTTAATTCCTAAAAAAAATGCGAATATGAAAATTCACAGATGATGAGAGGATATTTATATAAATTAGTCCATGGAATTGTAATAATATTTTTTCTCTTGTTCTGATCAAGAAATGGTGTGAGAAATAGAGAGTTTGTTGACATGAGAAGATTGTGAAAAGGTTGTTAAATGCCAAAAGTTTGAAGCATACAAAGAATAGAAAGACAAAAATAAAGACTGTAGGAGTAAATTAGTTGAAAGTTGAAGTTGTTGTGAAGAAAATTTTAGATAATCGTAAACATAAGGAGTGTTGCTTGTTGGTGTTTTTTTTAGTCTGACCTGGGTTCATGCACGAAGTGTAGCCAAAAAAACACCACTGGATTTCAGCCCTTTCAGCGTCACCTACAAAATAGATGAAGCCTCACTCAAGGCACCTATAGGGACTGCAAGAACCAAGCTTCTGCAATGGAAAAAGAAATTGGAATCGAATTTGTGCAAACATACTACAATTCTCAACTCATGACTAGTATGTTAACTCAGGTTGTAAATACTCAGAATAGAAATCGAAGCATTAACAAACAAAATTTAATTTTTAAAGAGGGGTGTCATGATTATTCATAGTGATGTAACATGCTCAACATCAATCCATAACCCACCAGAATAACACATAACTAACACAACATGCAAAAATCTCATAAGACATTGTAAATGGGGACACAACAACCTTCAACCATATTCTACTATTGTTAAAAAGGGGTGTTGAGCACAAGATTACAACATTACACGGTCACTCCATCTTAGTTGATCTGTATTAGAAAACTCAAAGGTGAAATTTTATGGTTTTTTTTATGCAATTAGTGAAGTTGCATTGACACATAAATTACGAATTTAAACTCAGTTTTGCAGCAATAAACAAAGACAATAATACAGTATTAGAAACATAAAACAACAAAATGATGAAGGGTTTCACCCCTCCTGGGCTAAATCTCCTGATCTAGCTTCCAATGTTGGGCCTCTTTCATTATGCTCAAAAATAAGTGTTTACATGGATTTGAAGTGCTCAGAATGCAAAACAATGTCTCCAATGGTTCCAAAACAGTTAAAAACCCCTAACGAGGTTCTTCTGCCATCAAAAAGGTCAAAAATTGACTGAGTTATGCTTAAGAACAATTTCTCTGCTAACTGTGCTACGATTCACACCCACCTGTTATCCATCCTACATTTTCTGCAAATTTCGGCATCGTGGAGCAACAATTTCACCCTGCACTGGCGAGATTCACATTGGTTCAGGTGCAAATTCTCGCCTCATTAAATTGTGCAGTGACCCCCACTATTCAGAAACCAGCTCCAAAAATAGAAGAAAAGAGATATAAATGCCTTAGAAATAAGCCACTTCGAGGGGGAAACCTCCAATACATTACATGAATGAATAATTCTTGGATGACACAAATGACAAAACTTCCTTTCTATATATAGGAGTCCATGGGGCCACAATGTAATACTAGTCGACCTAACAATAATAATGTAAGGGAATAATAATAACAATATGGGGGTTACCGGGGTACAACAATAACAATAAGGGGGGCTACACTAACATAATAAGGGACTACACTATTAATATAGTGACTTAACATGCCCCTCTCCTTCAAACTAGTGTTGTCCTCAACGCTTGATTATTTCTTGATGCTTCTGTATAAAATTATCATCCTCCCATGTGGAATATTCTACAGGAAAGTTCTTCCACTTGCTGAGATACTCTGAAATTGACCATACTTTTCGCATTCTTGTTTCTGTGACTGCTTCAGAACTTCTTTCGATGCGATGTTGATCTTCATGTTGTTTCATTAGATTATGCACTAAAGTTAGGTTATCCTTTGAGAGTTGGAGAACTTGTTGTTGATTCTTGATGTCATCTTCCATTAATTTATCATCCATATTAGCTATTATTTGATCCTTCAAACCATCCAACTTAGCCTCCATTTCTGCTTCTAAACCATCTATGTCATCTTCGGTTGCTCTTCGTAAGATTGAAATTTGTTGCACTTGGTACTGTAATTTTGATATCTCATACTGCAATTCTTCCTCTTCATGCATCATAGTATAGATTTTTGAGGGATTAATGGGTATGGAATTATTTTTTGGAGGAATTATAGAACCCAATACTGATAAAAATTCTAAAATATGCCCTTTGAGTCACTTCAAACTGTTTTTTCAAACAAACGTTATGCAATTTTAAAAACCAAATACACACCTTTTTCTTGCTTTTGAGGAGCTCGATATTGAAACTGAATTATCTCTGTGATTTCGGATCTTCAATATCTGAAAATTTTCCCTCAGGTATCCCTCTAAATCCTCTTTCGAATGCCATAGGTCTGACCTAATTTGGATTCTTCAAGACAAAGTTATTTCCAATCTCCCACAATGACCTAATTATGGACTGGTTCAGTAGAGCGAATTTGTATGACTTTCCACGTGTCACTTTTTGCTCTTTTGGCTCCAAAATTGATAGACATGAAACTAAAGTTTGTTTACTTCAAGCCACTTTTTATATAATTCCAATCCGATGCTCAGAGAGAGAGTTATGAATATTTTCCCACGATCACCTCTTTGAGATGAAATTCGGGAGCCTAAAAAATACCTAACTTCCACAGATCATATCTCCAAAAATATTTCGAACCAAGCTCTGAAATTTTGTGACGATGTTCCTCAGGAGTTCAGATTTTCTCTCTAAAAAATTTACCTTTTTAATCTTCGTATAAAAAACGTTATAGCGCAAATTTTGCGATGACCTGTTTAGGTTAAATTCAGGAGCCTGCAAAAATCCCTACCTTCCACAAATCATATCTCCGAAAATATTACGAACCAAGCTCTGAAATTTTGCGATGATGTTCCTCAACATTTCGGCTTCACACTCTAAATATTTCAGCTTCTGAACCTTCGTATAAAAAAAATTATAGCGAAAATTCCACGATGACCTGTTTGGAGCATCGAAAACCCTAGAATCCAAAGCTCTGATACCAATTGTTGAGAAACCAGCTCCAAAAATAGAAAAAAAGAGATATCAAAGCCTTATAAATAAGCCACTTCGAGGGGGAAACCTCCAATACATTACATGAATGAAAAATTCTTGGATGATACAAATGAAAAAACCTCCTTTCTATATATAGGAGTCCATGGGGCCACAATATAATACTAGCCTACCTAACAATAATAATGTAAAGGCACAATAATAACAATATGGGGGTTATAGGGGTACAAAAATAACAATAAGGGGGGATACACTACATAATAAGGGACTACACTATTAATATAGGGACTTAACACCCACAAACCAACAGAACAGGGCCAAGTGGCTTCTTTGGTGTCGTTGATTTTAGGCGATTTAAACCAATCCTACCAAATTATTGAACACAGTTGTGACTGGGGTTCAGTTACACTGAACCATGGTTCCTTCACATTTTTGAACTGTACATGGAACTATGGTTGCATTGTCGAACCGTGGTTGAGATCCTATTGGGTTAACATTTGAATTTTCATGCCAATATCAAACTCCAACCCTTCATACACCATGATCTGATTTGTGTTATGGTTTGGTTCCGGTGCCTCCAAGTTAGCTGACCTCATTCCATTGAACCATGATTGGTATTAATTCATGTGGTTTGGGTTCTTTTACATTGACTCCACGTTAAACGTGGTATGGTTTATTTTTTTTGTGGTTTGGGGTTTGGGTTAACCCCGCGCTGCCAGTCAGTAGGCCCAACATTTGAATCTTGCCAAGCCTGATCCGGTACATACAAAAAAATTTCCATGGCATCAAGAGGCCACGTGGCATCCAACCATTGGCCCATGTGGCCCTCCACTATTGGCCCAACCAAATGAACCAAAAACCAATCAAAACCCAATAAAATCCGACTAATCTGAAGGAGACACATGGTGAAAAAACATTGGCCCACAAAGCACACAATCAACTACCCAATCACTAACCTAGTCAGCGTACGAACTGTTGATTGGGCGTACCTGAAACCCAATTACATAAATTTTAGTTTAAAAAAAATGGTCATAAAACGATATCAGGAGCGTATGATATCAATTTTGAGTGAAATGAGTTGAGTTGGATTCAGGGAGATGAGATCTTTGTTTTGGCACTGATTTCAAGCACTTTGAACACTTTGAATTTTGAGCACTTTACTAATCCCCTAGATAATTCCTCCCCACTAGAAGGTTTTGGACCTCCAAAAGATCATTTTGAGTTAACAAACAAATGAGGGTACAATTCCTTCACCCTTACAATCTCAATACATTTTGATTTTCTTGCTTTTTCCACTTTAAGCTCCTCATGAAGGTACTTCACTTTCTCTTGTTTTTAAGTCCTTGTTTTCCTGTCAGGAATGATGTCTTGCTACAATTTTTCAAGATTTTCAGAAAAGGAAACTACTCTTGAATGAATTTGAACATTTCCTCCTTGATCTTCAGTCAAAGGAGACTTAAAAAATTCCAAGTTCACTACACCTTGAACATTGTAGTCATAACGATGCTTAGCATGTCTAGCCTTGCACTTGGCTTGACTCTTTACCAAATGTGATCACCATCGCCATGCACCATCTTTCTTCAAAGCCAAAACATTATGAAACCCACAATAAGATGTATTAGCACCAATGTCCTCTTTGTCAAATATATTTTTCATTTTATTTTTTATTCC
The DNA here is from genome assembly GCA_034641835.2 of Pinus albicaulis. Classification (NCBI taxonomy): domain Eukaryota; kingdom Viridiplantae; phylum Streptophyta; class Pinopsida; order Pinales; family Pinaceae; genus Pinus; species Pinus albicaulis. The sequence continues at coordinate 1,354,310,221 of CM076582.1, read as the reverse complement.
TGCATTCTTTAACACTTGCATCTTGTTCATACTAATGTTCAACAATGATGCATCCAGCACAATTTCACTTAATGTTGTTTTCTTCTTTTAGGAGGAAACATGTTAGACTCCTAAAACATCTTATCACATGGATTAGAAACCTTAATCAAATAAGATTTCTAACTTGTTTCATATCCTTGAAAGGCTTTATATTCCTCAACATCTTTGTGTTTGAACACTAGCAATGCAAAATTCTAACTAGCATTAATAAGCCTCTTCATTTGTCCAACATTCAGAAGAGAAACCTCAATTTCTTGTTATGTGCTCTAACAATGTACTCAATCCCATTTTTGAACAAATGATATTTTTTATCATGGTGATGAAAAATGGCTCTCCATCTCATAGATATGGGCTTCCAAAAACAAAACCACACATGTCAAGCGGAACTACATCAAGTTCTGCCTCATCAAGGAAGTTTGCAGTGATGGAAAATCCAAGTATGCATTTCCTTGTCACTTGCAATTTTTCATTCTCACGTACCCAAACTAAAGGATAAGTTTTAGGATGAGGAATAGTTTCTAAATTAAATTTCTTGACAATGTATTCAGAAATGATGTTTTCTTGTGATCCACTATCAAATAGTGTATCTATCTTGGTATGTTTTTAAATAACTCTAATGTGGAAAAGCTCTATTCTTGTTTTTTCAAATTGAGTTTCATTAAGACTATTTCAAGAACTATTATTTTCAATTTTCATACCTTTTAATCCCATGGTTTTGATATTTGTTTCATCCCTAGAATCAGAACCTAAATCTTGTTATATAGTTATAACAGCCTTTTCTTTCTCCTTGTTGTTAAACTTTTTAGGTCTCATCTCAGGATGAAGTTTCCAACAGTGCTCTTCATCATGGCTTTCTTTGGAACATTGTTTACATGTGATTTTTTCTCTCTACTTCTTGATGGAATAATTCTTCTTCCATTTTCCTTTGAACATCCCCTTTCTTTTGCCTCCAAACTAAAATGAGTTCTCATTGTTTTCTTCATAAAAATTCTTCCCTCTTGCTTCTAGATGTGTTGCATGTACAAAAACCTCATCTAAATTTTTAGGGTTAAACATGAGAATAGTGTGTCTCGAGTAGCTATGTAAACCTCCAATTTATTTGAGTAAAGTGTCTTGAGAGAATAAATCTACACCCAAAGTCATTTCTCTCCTTCTAAACTCTTGGGTATAACTTTGCACACTTTGAACCTTTAATTGCCTAAAGTTTTTCCAATCCATTATAGTTTTCCACATGTATGCTAAAGCATTAATTTGTCCTCTTAATGCAACAACAAAATCAGTCCAAGAGGATAAAACCTTACCATGTTTCTTCATGTACTCTTGAGTTTTGGCTTCCCTCCAAATGAGTGTTCCACTTTCCAACCTTAATGAATCAAGTTGAATATTAGTCTCATCATCTTTGATCCTTTGTATCCTGCAATACACTTCAAGCTAATGAACCCAATTATCTAATTTCTCAGCAATTACCTCTCCTTTACACATATGAAACTCAAAAATTATGTCAAGTTTTAAAAATGGATTTTTACCATGTCCCTTTAGAGAATGTGGAGGTGTTTGTGAAGGTGTTGATGTAGAAGATGGCGATGGTGAAGATTGAGGTGAAGATGGAGGTGAAGAGAAAGGTGGAGTTAGAGGTGGTTTATCGTCATTCCCTTTTGGAGGTTTGTCCCCATCTCCTCCATAATTTTCCTTTTGGAGGTTTATCTCCATCTCCTCCATTTCTCTTTGGAGGATTTGATCTCTCACCTTGCAGCCTTGAATTCCTCTCCTCATTGATAAATTTCACCATCTCAGTCATGTCAAATAATGTTTTCCTGAAATCCTTCTCATCCTCGGTCATATTTATAGGCTCTCCTTGATGTGCCATGACTGATAAGGTGATTGATGACACTTGAGGTGAACTTGTGGTGGAGATTGGGGCAAATGCGCTCTCCTTAAAATAGCTTGAGGAATTGCTACCACAAACTTTCATTCTCCTCTTTTGAGATTCAACCTTGTAAGCATTAGAAACACTTGCAACAAAATTAAACCTGCAATACAATCAAAGAACCTAAGCTCTGATACCAAACTCATATGTATTAGAAAACTTGAAGGTTTTTTATGAAATTTGCATGTGAAATTTTATGTCTTTTTAATGAAATTAGTGAAGTTGTATTAACACATAAATTATGAATTTAAAATTAGTTTTGCAGTAATAAGCATATACAATAATACCATATTAGAAACACACAAAAAAAATGATGAAGGAGTTCGCCCCTCTTGGGCTACATCTCCTAGTCCAACTTCCAATGTTGGGCCTCTTTCATTATTCTCAAAAATAAGTGTTTGCATGCATTTTCCAGTGCTCATAATGAAGAAATAATGTCTCCAATAGCTCCAGAACCGTAAAAAAACCCCTAGTTGGTCTCTTTTTGCACTCAAAAAGGTCAAAAACTAACTGAGTTATGCTCCAAAACAATTTCTCTACTAATTGTGCTACAATTCGCACCCACCTGTTATCCATCCTAAATTTTCCACAAATTTCAGCATCATGGACCAATAATTTCACCCCGCACCAATGAGACTTGCACTAGTTCAGGTGAAAATTGTCACCTCATTAAATTGTACAGTGACCCCAACAAACCAAAATATCAGGGCCACGTGGCTTCTTTGTTGTCGTTGATTTCAGGTAGTTTAAACCAATCCTGCCAAAGTCTTGACCATGGATGTGACTAGGTTTCAGTTACACCACACCATGGTTCCGTCAGGGTTTCAAACTACACATGGAACTGTGGTTGTGTTGTCGAACCATGGTGGAGTTCCCGTCGGGTTAACATTTGAATTCTCGCGCCAATATCAAACTCCAACCTCGCACACACCATGGTTTGAGTTGCATTGTGGTTTGGTTCTAGTTCCTCTGGGTTAGTTGACCTCGTTCCTTTGAACCGTGATTGGTATTGTGACATGTGGTTTGGGGTCGGTTACAATGAATCCACATTAAATGTGATATGGTTTATATTGTATGTGGTTTGGGTCTGATATTAACCCCACGCTGCCAATCAGTACGTCCAACGTTCGAACCCTGACAGGCTCGATTCAGCCCATACCAAAAATTTTCCATGACGTTAAGAGGCCACATGGCAGCCAACCATTGGCCCCTGTGGCCCTTCACCATTGGCCCAACCAAATGAATCGACAACCAATAAAAACCCAAGAAAATTCGACCAATCTGAAGGAGACACATGGTCAAAAACCATTAGCCCATAAAAAACACATTCATCTACCAAGTCACCTTCCTAGTCAACGTACAGACTATTAACTAGGCGTACATGCATACCTGCAACCTAATATCACGTTGTCTACACTAGTTTCGAGCAATTTTGAACACTTTGAATTTTGAGCACTTTATTCATCCCCTAGATCATCATCTCACCAACCTAATCATTATAGAATTACATTATTACAGTAGCAATAAGTTAACCAATAATTAAGCATGAACCCATAATAAACCAACCCAAAATTATCCAACATGAATCCCTTAGTAATTCACCTATTTATACATACTTACATAGTCCTAAGTCGAATTTGATACCATGGTTAATAGCAAGGAATATAATTACCATGGGCAGATAAACCACCCTTGTTATTCTTGACCAAATCAAAAACTAATTTTAAGATGCAACCAAACTTAACCTTTCTTCCCATTCGCTTCGTGCACTACTCCTTGCCACACAATTCTCTTTAATGCACCAATTTTGTGCACTATTCCTTCCATGGCATATCTACGCACTAATCTATTTTTGTTTTTTTTGCTCCACCTTTCTATGCACAACTCCCAAATTGTAAGGATTCTGGACACCACATATCTCCACAATGGTATGACATTGTCCACTTTGGGCCTAAGCCCTCATGGCTTTGCTTATGGGCTTTACCCCAAAAGGCCTCATACCAATGGAGATATTTGTCCATCCTTATATACCCATGATCCTCCCCACTTCTAGTCAATGTGGGACTTTGGTCGTATACCCAACAATCCTCCCCTCAAATGATTATCCATCTGTCCACTCTCTACCAACCGGGATTCTCCGCTCCAATGCGTTGGAAGCACATGCCTTACATGGAGCACCACCTGCCTCGAGATCTTGCTCTATCCCAGGTCAACTCCTCTTCACCGTGTTGGGACCAGGACACGTCCATGAAGAATCCGGAGCATACCGCCTGTCTAACCGAGCTCATCCATGGATCCCATCGTGATATTACCGGGGCCCACCACCTTCGTTCGGCGTTCGAGGATTCATCCACTTCGCTAACTTTAGGGCATGGCTCCGATACCACTTGTAAGGATTCTGGACACCACATATCTCCACAATGGTATGATATTGTCCAATTTTGGGCCTAAGCCCTCATGGCTTTGCTTATGGGCTTTACCCCAAAAGGCCTCATACCAATGGAGATATTTGTCCATCCTTATATACCCATGATCCTCCCCACTTCTAGTCAATGTGGGACTTTGGTCGTATACCCAACACAAATTGTCTCAAAACTTCAAAAAAATTTCAACTCTTATTCCCAAAATTTTCCTAGACAAGCCCCCAACACTCACCTATGGCTCATTCCGAACCACTCGACCCTTTTGTTATTTTGTACCCTTACAACCCCTTCTTTCATTCAATTTAACACTTGTTCAAATTTTGCGCACTTATCCATCCATTATTATTGCTTCTTTCGATAATACGATATCTTACAAACGATTACACTCTTGTGCTTTTCAAATATTTGCATGCCATCTCTTAGCGCTTGCAGGTCCAATTCCTTCTAGATATTATAGTCAATACGAGGTTAACCAAGGCAACGCTACCTTTCAAAATCCATCTGCAAGTGTGGGCTACAAGTAGCGTCCCTATAAATGTTCTGAACCAATGCTAAACTTGGATTCATCAGTGATAACTCTCTATCTAGAACTTCTCTCTAACCTACCTATCCTGCAACATATAGAATAAGAAAATTCTTCGTAAGCTGCATAACCTCGATAGGAACTCTTGACATATGAACTCCCAATCCTTTCTTCTCTAAAACAACCTAAAACTTCTAGCAATTCCTTACACTGTAGTTCCCAACAATACTAACTTCCTCCCCTCTCACACTACCCTACATATCTCATTACTATAATGGAATAAAAAAATTTCCTCTATGTTATATAGGTGTTTTGATGCAATGTGACATAATTCAAATCACTTTGCCCTAGATTTGATCTAATCTGAAAATTATTTCACTATTGATTAGTCATTTGGTGTGTTATTAAGCCCAATATTCATCCCACCCATATTTGTGGCTATCAAGTAGGCTCCCATGAAAATACCCTTGCTACATTGGCTCATTAATGAAAACACTGATGAGATGGCATATAATTCCTTCTACGAGCATGTTATCATTTAAACATGATGTAAGGTGTCACTTCCCCGTACTTCGGTGTCTTACTGTAGGTTCAACTCAAGTGAAATAGTAACCAATCACTTCCTTGTGCACCTACTATGTATCGTGTCCTTGTTCTGCTATTTGTTGGCTAGTTGTCTTCCACTAGCTACACTTTCCCCCAACATTGTGAGCTACACTCCTATGTGCATAAAACTTACCATTGTGCAGTGGCCTTATTTTTCTACAACAACACATACAACTATGGCTTCTCTGACAAAAAACTGAAATTATCTAGTCTCCAACACAAAAAAATAACTATCAACTCTACCAATTTATTTATATACAAAGAATAATTTTAGATGTACTTGCTCAATTGTGCACAGAAGATTGGATATCCCTATACAGTTTTAGTTGACTCTTGTTTACAATGCCTTCCAAGGGATCACCATTTAAATTTTCCAACTACACTTCCCTTGCATCAACCATAGTTTTGATCACATATGGTCTAAGACAATTCATATCAAAATTCCCTATGTGCTTTAAGAACTTGCTTTCATAGAGAAAAATTAAATCCCCTAGTTGAAATTTTTTTTGCTTGATGCACATATTAGGTTAAGATTTACCACACACTTTTTGAACATTCTAATGGAATCCTGCAAATACTTGATCTACAAGTATAGTTCCATTGGCTTGAGGGTGATAGGGTTTACTTTTATTATGGTAGTCCCTGGTAAAGGCAGTAATTGTCTTGTCCAGAAAATGAGTACCTTGATCGCTTAACAAAATTCTAGGAAATGCAAATCTAGACATGAAACTCTCAAATAAAAACTATGCATCATTTCCTATGCTAAAATCCCTCATGGGTGCTTCTTCTACCCATCTAGACAAATAAGTTGTTGCAGTAATTATATACCTTTCTCCTAATATTTTTGTTGGTGGGTTAATAGAACCCACAAGATCTATTATCCAGTTATTAAAAGCCTAAAGAGTAATATGAGGAACTAAGGGCATTTAATCTCTTTTAGAAGGCATTCCTACCCTTTAACAAACATCACATCTTTTACAAAATTATTTAGCATCATTATGTATAGTTGGCCACCACAAACTTGCACGTAGAATATTCTGCATAGTAGCCCTACCTACATAATGCCCTCCAAAAACTCTTGCATGTGATTCTATCAAAATCATCACCCTTTCATGCAATAACACACATAACTGAAATATTCCATAGTTCCCAACTTGTACAAGCATCCTACAATCAACTGGTAATCATAAGACTTCAATACCAGTTTTTTTTTTTTTTTTTTTTTTTTTGGCGACATTATATTTTGTTGGAGCAACTCCTATACTTAAAAATTATGCAATCTCAGCAAAATAGTCATCAACCATTACGACTGCAAATAAATATGCATCGAGAATATTATCCTCAAAATTCTAAGCATCTTCCCCTATGGTAATCCTAGACTGATGATCTAGGATTGCATTCAACCTCCCAGGCTTAACAACCACTACAAAATCATACTCCTAAAATAATAACATCCATTTTCATATGCGCCCTCCCAACACTGGATTGTTCACTAAATACCTTAGTGCAGAGTGATCTGTATATAGCTTCAACTTATTCCCTAAGAGGTAATGTCAATAGTTCTACAAAGTATAAACCATAACTAATCCTTCTCACTTTGTGGTGGTGTAATTATGCTCAAGTTGTTAAAAAAATTATACTAGAAAAAGCAATCCAAGTATCCCTCTCCTAGTTGCATTAGAATCACTCCCAAAACTATAAAAGATGCATCTACATTCACATGAAATTCCTTTTTCCAATCTGGAAAATCAAAATGAGCAAATAAACCATCGTCTCTTTCAGCATATCCAACACCTTCTAACATTCTTGTATCCATTTAAATTGCATATCTTCCTTTAACAACCTCTCCATGGGAATTGTTATATGTGCATATCCTTTAATGAATTTTTGAAAGAACCTAGTATGTCCCAATATTGCATGTAAATGTCTAACAGAAATGGGAGGAGGAAAATCTAATATGATGGAAATCTTATCAGGGTCCACCAATAATCCTTGATTACAAACAATGTGTCCCAACAAAGTACCAAAAGGAGAAAAAAAAATACTCTTCTTTAAATTTAAATAAATCTATAACTATCTACACCTAACCAAAATTAAGTTCAGTGCTTCTATATGCTTCTTCAATAAGCTGAACATAGTCTAATCATTCAAATACACCTCCAAGAACTTATGGATGAACTCCTTGAATGTTTCCACCGCGATCCTAGAGAAAATAGCAAGTGCATTTTTCAATCCAAAAGGCATCATTGTATATGAAAACCACCCCACTCAGTAGCAAATGTAGTCATATGTCAATATTCTTTGGTAATTTTGATCTTATGGTATCCTGAAAACCCATCAGTGAAAGAATACGCTTCATGTCCACGAACATTATCTAGAACCTCATATGTAAATGGGGTGGGGAACGGATCATGCACATGTCATGCATAATTGAGCTTTCTAAAATTGACACAAATTTTGGTTTCCCATATCTTCGTGTTATAAACTACCATAGGAATGATCCACTCTGATTCTTCAACTAGCTCGATTATCCTTACCTATGATATCCGGTCTAATTCATACTTTACCTTCTACTTATGGATTGGGTTCAAGCTATAGTGTCTCTGCTTGAAAGGATTAACATATGGATTTAAAGGAATATTCATTTCTCCCAATTCACCTACTATCCCCTTTATCTCTGTGAAAGTGTTGGGGAATAAATCTCGATACTCCCTCAACAAATCAGTTATCTTCTCTACTTTCTCCTCATCCAAATAATCTCCGATCAAATCAATTTTTTAGTTTTTTTCACTGCCAATGTTCACTTTCTTCCTCTTGATAGGCTTTGAATAATATTATGTTTCCATTTCCGTCCGTAACACTATGCACTCACCTTAGATCTATGGAATTTAAAGATTCCTTGGATCCTCCTTGTCATCAACTCATTTTGAAATGTTATAACACTCATAAAATATTGTACCTGCTGCAATTTTAATGTGTTGGACATAGGGGTATTGTTCTATGCACAATCATTTTGATGAAAAAAATACTTCAAAATCTTCAGTGCTTGATCAATTTCATCATATTTAGTTTCAAAAATGTATGTATACTTAAATCTCTAGGTCATTTCCTCCCACTGTATTTTTCCTCTGCACACTTAAAATTCAATATACCAATTCCTCGAAATGATATCTAAAGTATGCATGAACCTATGGACCCACTCCTCTTGTGGCACCCTTCGTTTATTCCAGGCAGTGACACAAATTTTTACATGGGGTCGTTGGAAACTCCAACCCAATTTACTTGACTCCTCTAACCTCTGACTCGGAACCAAAAAACATTATCAGGTTTCTATAACATTTGTATGCTCGATCCACCATTGTGTTGGGATTTCTCTCAAATCAAAATCTAATGCTAATAATCTTAAATTTTTAGGTACTTTCTATTAAAACGCTTGGAAAACAGACAAAATATTTGTCAAACCATCATACCTAGGCCAATCTTGCACCCCTGTCTCGATCCAATGTACTGCAGGAATAATATGCATGTACCTCCTTGTTGATACTTCATGCAAACTATTATACCAATTCTCTAATCCTTCTTCAAATTCTAATGAACATGAAGCAATATTATGCCAACTGAGTATGTCATATGCACTTGGATTAACAGCATCCTCCCACTGGTCAGTTATATTATAAATGTTAGTTAAGGCTTTGGCATCTAGCTCCTCCCAAATGGGCTCTACATATGTGTCTCCTTCCCTAGGAGCTAATGGCACTATGACTCTAACATCAATGGACTCAAACACCATCCTCCTTTCCTTCATAATTGTAATAACTTGATTATTGAAGGCCCTATTAATTCCCAACAATTTTGGATATGGGTTAGTATCATTGACTATCTCTATAACTTCAAAATATGAGAGACCAATCTTAGTTGCATAGGATACCAAGTAAGATTGGGCTTTCCCATCATCTCCCATGTATTCTATGTAGAATATTGATGTATGCTCTAAATCCAAAATGATGTTAGCTATATCAAATTTTCATACCTTCACGGTGAATCAGAATTCCTAACTTTTTCTCCTCTTGTGCATAACATTCTTAATTACACATCATGGAGTTTGTACTGAACATAGCTCTGACTCTCTAATGCATTAATCAATCAACCTAGGAATCTTTTCCAATGCATTTCCATCTTTCATCAATTCCAAGAAACTCTTCAAGAAATTTTGATAGGATTTCTCCCAGATTTAGATTCTCTAGTGGTTGTTATGTCATATATGGGAAGAATACCATACAACCCAACTTCATCTGGATGTCCCATTCTAATGCAACCAATTCTTTGTGTGTCTCCTTATATGTGGCCTTATCGTGAAGAGGATAATTTATTCTTGGGAGGATTTGCAGCTTTCCAGACCCACTATTAACTTGTATTGGTTTTTTTTAGTAGCATCCAACCCAATCCTCATACCTCCACGTGTAACTACACCTACTCTTCATTGGTCCTAACGTGGTTCAATAATAATTGTCTTAATGGTTTGGCCCTTCTTCTCCTACCACTTCATAATCAACCAAGGATAATATTTTGTCACATAATCAAGGGCCCTACAACAGATACAATTTGAATACAAAATTGGACAATCACTAGAAATATGTCCTAGTTGTCCATGATTATAACAAATAATTATTCATCTTCCCCATCCAAATTCTCCTCGTCCTTAGCATGTCCCTCTAGTTCCAGCAATTCGGTGCTTACAATAAAAAAAAGAGAGGTTTAAGCCTCTTGTAGGTGGGTGCCTACATAATATGATGTAAGAATAAGGTGGTGCTTGCATTTACATCAAAACAAAAATATTGGTGGTTTTCTCCCTTTATCGGTTTCCAAGTTTATACAGTGACTCTATATGCTACTCATGTGTGTGATATTGGTAGTATTGTTGTGTATTTATTTCATGGTTAATTATGAATATTTAAATATCTATACTCGTTACTAAAGAATTGGCTAAAATTGTTAAAAGTTATAAAAATTTTATTCATTCCCCACCCTTAGTATTTTCCTAGTCTCCAACAATTGGTATCAGAGAAAGTTCCTTCATTGTCATTCTAACAACTGGAAGGAATCTCTAAACCTGATACATGGCCATTCAAGAAGGAGTTTCTACCAGTAAATCTCCTCTTTTTAATGGAACAAACTATACCTTCTGGAAAGTGAGAATGGTGACATATCTAATGTCCTTTGTTGTAGATGTTTGGGATGCAGTGGTGAATGGAAATGAAAATCCACCTATATTGGTTTACAAAAAGGAAAAGATTGAGTTCTCATTTAATTCCAAAGCAATGAATGTAATCATAAGTGGATTTTCTAAATCAAAATGTGTTAAATTTATGCACTGCAAGACTGCAAAAGAAATGTGGGACAAGTTAAGGGAAAAATATGAAGGTGATGGTAAGCTAAAATGGCCCAACTAAAAGTCTATAGAATGAAATTGAGTCATTAAAAATGAATGATGATGAGGAAATATAAAATAATAATAACAATAATAGAAATAAAAAATGATTTGAGTCGATGAAATAGTGGATGTTATGAGGGGTCTCGATGAAACTATAAATCAATCCACAATAGTTCAAAAAGTGTTAATATCTCTTCCTACCAAATTTAATCCTAAGGTATCAGCTATTGAAGAGATGTATAATCTTGAGACTTTAACAATGGATCAATTACTTAGAATATTAACAGACTATGAAATGAGAACTACTAAAGGAAAATCTACATCAAGGGAAGTAGCATTTAAAGCATATTGAAAAACCACAAATGACCAAGAATGCTCAATTTTTGGATTAGATGAAGAAGACGCTAAGTTTTCTAGAAGATTGAAGAAAGGAACTGGAAAATATAATGGTAAGTTGTGTCTAAAATTATTTAATTGTGGAAGAGTGTCTCATTATGCATAAAAAATTCTATTCAAGAAGGAAGATAACAAATTGAATAACAAAGAAAAGAATAAACATAAGAAGTTAAGAATGATAATAATTTCAAAAAGAAAATATTTTATACCCAAGAAGATAGTAGCTCCTCATAAGATAAAATGAGAAATCTTCTGATGAAGAAGGAATCAGTGATCTCATGCTCATTGACTTAGAAACCCAAAATGAAGGATATAATGAATGTGAATTAAGTGAAGAAGCTGAAGTAGACTTGGAAGGTAAATTAATTAGTGCCTTAGAAGAAACTGATATATTTAAGAAAAAGAAGAATAAAAACAAAAGGATTTATAGATCAAGTATGTAAAAGAAGAACCTAAATCTGAAGACTCATCACTCCATCTACTAAATATAAAGCTAGAAGTATACTAAAGATAGTTCTAGAAGAAGCTAAAATGGTTGAAAACATTATATTTCAACAACTTAAAGAGAAAGGTAAGGAATGTGTAAAAACTGGAAGAAGAGGTAGTCTCTCTAAGAAAGGAATTGGAGAAAACCTAGGCTTAATGCTTGGAGATCCCCTCTCATAAAAAATTTCTTGGGCTATGAGGGAGAAACTAGCAAAACGAAAATTAGAGACAAAGGAAATATCAACTTCATCAAAGCACTCACAGTAATTAATGGCAATAGAAGTCAAGGGAAGGAAAAAAATCAACAATCATAAAATAATAAAAATGACAGTAATACATCTCAACAGCAGTCAATGAATATTAATAACATCAAACACACTAAACAAGTGAAAAATTATCAAAAAACAAATAAAATTACAACTCAACAATAGTCAAGAAAATTCTATAACAAATTTTTGAACAACTTTAAATATTAGGCAACAAATCATTAGAAACTCTGCTTACCTCAACGACAAAGTCATCAAATTCCCAAGAGATCACATTCACATAGAGAAACTACTCCTATGTACATAAATTTCTTCTATGGTTATTTTTATTTCTGCTGAATTTTTGGTCGCAAGGTTGTGAACTACAAAACATATCCTAGAAGCAATCAGATAATAAATAAAAGAAATGATTATTACCAGTCGAATAGACATAGCAAATTCACAAATTCGAGAAGAAATAATCCCCGGGATAGGAATTTTTTTTCTCCTTTATTTGATTTTATTGAATATTTTAATTATCATAAATTTGGTCATAAAGCAACTGAGTGTAGAGTCAGAAACTTCATACCAACATCTTGGGATAATAAAATACAAGAAGAACCCAAGTTTTGGAAAAATATAAAGGACGAAAAGAAAGGAAAATGCGGCCTTCTTCTATATGCTCAAAATAAAAACAGTTATTGGTATGTGGATAGTGGATGTTGGAGGCCTATCACCGGTGATAAAATTAAGTTATTTTCATTCAACAAAAATAAATCAAGAAATATCATCCTCAGTAATGATGTTCTAGGTAAGATTAATGGGAAAAAGGCACTGTGAGTCTATACATTGGAAAAGAGAAATCTCAATACATTATTTTTTTAGATGCACTCAAGCACAACCTAATGAGTGTAATTCAAATGTGTGATAAAGGGTATGATGTTACTTTTGTCTCCCAATATTGTGAAATAAAGTCAATGAACATGGTAAAAATAGTATCAAAGGCTATGAGAACCTCAAATGTTTTATACATTATCAAGGAAGAAAATGAGGAGTGTTATTTGGGGAAACTTGATGAAAGTTGGGTGTAGCTAACAAGATTGGGGAACTTGAATTTTTACCGTATTACAAATATCAACAAAAATAAAGTAGCAAGAAACTTGCTAAAAATTAAAAAGCCAAACAATACAGTTTATAAATCATGCCAAATGGGGAATCAAGCTTGAGTGCCTTTCAAACAAAAGAACATTCATCCACTAGCATACATTTAAAACTATTCCATATAGATTTAAGTGGATCACCTTCAAGAACTAAGGCTCCAAGTGGTCAAACATACTTCATGTTAGTTATTAACGATTACACCAAACTTACCTTGATTGCATTCTTAAGGGAGAAATTAGAAACATTTCAAAATTTCAAAATATTCAAATCCCTGGATGAGAATCAAACTGGTTGCAAAATAAAGTGTGTAAGGTCAGACAGAGGTGGGGAATTTACTTTAAATTATTTTGATTACTTTTGTGAATAAAATGGCATAAAAATACATTTTACAATTGCAAAAACCCCTCAACAAAATGGAGTAGTTGAAAGGAAGAAAATATTGGTGCAAAAAATGGAAAAAACAATGATGGATGAAAGAAATATGACACAAACAATTTGGGTTGAATATATTCATATAACAGCCCATATTTAAATCAAGCACATCTTCGGCCAAACAGTGGCAAGACACCTTACGAATTGTGGCATGGAAAACCAACATCAATAAAACACTTCAAATTTTTTGGTAGTAAATGTTACATAAAAAATAAAAATGAAAAATTGGTCAACTTTGATGTTAGAGCTTATGATTGAATATTCTTGGAATATTCAACAAAGAGCAAGGGATATAGATGCTACAACAAAAGGTTGCATAAGATAGTTGATTGTCTTGATGTAAAAGTTGATGAGATATTATCCTTCAAAAGCAAGCAGGCAAGATTCATTAATCCACTTGATCATACCATCAATGAAGAGAAATGAGATCTACTTGAAGAATCGCTGCGCTTCCTCTACAACACCCTCCAAAATTTTGACTACCATTTCAAATTTTCGGGCCCCGCACAGCTGAAGACACTAGGTCAGCAGGTAGCAAAAAGTAAGCAATTCATGGCCAGACCCTATGGCGACGGTTCGACTCCCGCCGACCTCGGTCTATTGTAATGCTCATTCATATTCCCTAAACATGAAAAATCGACTGTACGACCTAGCGACCTCGGGTCGCCGGGTCGCAGTCACTCCAGTCACTCGGGTCGCAATTTTGTCATTTTCAGAAAATCGCGACCTAGCGACCTTGCGACCCAGCGACCCCAGGTCGCCAGGTCGCAAGGTC